>JAVJIF010015725.1:0-54006 GCA_038442645.1 Agave tequilana
GTAATGATAACAATATGGTCTAAATGCTGCTTTGCATACTTTTGCATAAGTAGTAGTTGTATTGACAGATAATATCCTGATGACTCTCCAACCAAAAGTATGAATGTGGTAGCTGTAGATTGACAGATACTATCGCCGATGACTCTGAATGTGATCATAACGGAATTGTAATGAAGTGCTTGACAGATAACATCCCCATGACAGAATTATTAATATGATGGCTGAAACTAATTATGTACAAGTTATGTTCATTAGAAATCATGGAAAGTGTAAGCTGTTAACGAAAGGCTAATGTTTAGCACTACCAAAGCTTCAATTCTGAATATAATTGATATGTAAATAAGATAATAAGATGCAAGTTGAAGAAACTTAGAAATAAGATGGCTAACAGTGAGGGAATAAAAATTGGATAAGAATACAGTATAGGATAATAGCAGAAGAGAGAAGCACAGGCGAGGAATGATCAGGACTGGAAGATAATCAGAGGCATGTGATAGAAATGAAGAAAGAAGCTTGAAGATTGTATGGAACAGAGAAGCACATGAACACATGAACAAATAGATCTGAATCAGATCAAAACAGGAACCACGATACCAAACAAACTGAACAAAGAGCACCATCTCAACATAGCCTTATTATTGATGTTCTGCATCTCCCTACTTGGTCTGCTTTAATCTTATGATCTTAATGGCACAACATCCTCTGTTTTCATCATTTCACTTCAACAATCTGCGCGGTTGCCGATCATAGAATCTAAGGGCTCAAGAACAATTCTTGAAAGTTACGCTTGCAGCAGATTACTAATCCTTTGTGCACGTCCTATTAAAAATATCCATAGTTATTTTCCTTCTATCGTCAACCTCTCTGTGCTGGGCTAGCATTATAATCATTCAAGTCTTCCATTCCACATTCACAAAAAATTTTAGGATCTTTTTCTCTCTTTATTTCACGATTATTTTTGGATCAAGTTGACTAAGACTCGGTACTAATCTCTCTCAATCTTCTAACATCCAGATAATTTCTCGCTATTTTATTTTTCATTGATGCCCCTGATTTTATCCTTACATTCATTCATGTAGTCCCAATTCCAGTTTCCAACCATTCACAGCCTACACATGCGATAAAAAACTTGACAAAAACACAAAGAATTTGTCATCTCCTCCCCTGCTTTCTTCAATCCAAGTCCTCAAATCTAAACTTGATCAGAAAAAATTGCAAGGTTCTCATGAATCAATATACCATATGCATGTCTCTACTTCAGATATGAACAAACTTTGCGTGCAGCACAAACTACTATTTCCTTCAGAAATTAAGAACACACAGAATAATAGTAGTTTCAGATGAAGTAGAAAAGGGCTTACAGTTGCGTACATATATGAAAGAAAGATCGGGCACTGTCGGGCATTTCGCTGGCTCATCATCCTCTGGAGGCTCCACTGGGTGCTCTATCGGCTTGAACTCCACACCATCACCATCATCCCCATCATCATCAACATCATCCCCATCATCCTCATCCTCATCATAATCATCATCATCAACAACATGGAGGAGACTGTTTTGCTCATCATCTTCATCCCTTCCCCTAACAACTTTGTCTTCCTTCTTGTCCTACCCAAAAGAAATGAACCCAATTCTAACAAATGGAGATCCACAAAACAAACAACAATAGAGTAGCTTTGTTCACAAAAAAAATGCCCAAAAAGGAAAGAAAAAAAATGGAGAACTCACCATGTTGTTCTTGTAGGCTGAGAAGAGCCCTACCATTTTCTTCCTCTTTCTTGAATCTTGATTTTTGATGGAGGAGGGTTCAGCTCTCTGTGAGGTCAAGAGATATTTATTTATGAATTTATTGACAAAAGAGACAGGCAGTAGCTGGCCAAAGGCCAATTAAATAGTGGGGACAGCAACGGCTACTGTTTTTTCTGTGAGGCTGTGGTTATTTGTTTGTGGGTCCCACTGCTGTGGCTGTACTGTACTAGGAAGCGTGCCGGCGGGTTTAGTATCAGTCTGTCAGATCAATCAGAACGGGGGGCGCAATTCAGCCTCGGTTCCCGGCCCTAATTCTGCAATGGGTAAGTATAAATAAATTTTAGTTTGAAAAAAAAAAAAAAATTTACCTCAAAATTTCATCATCCGTTATATTTGTCGATAATTTTTTTTTTTTGCCCCTTCTTTCTGAATAAAAGCAATGATGCGGTCTTAAATTAGTGCTACTCCTCGTAGCGCAATCTCATTTCTTGCTATGGAGCATGCCTCGGTATTTTTATTTTTATTCTACATATAACCTCTTAGTCATTGATGAATTTAGGAAAACAGAAATAAACTTATATAAGAGGGACCATCTCTTATGTCGGTCACCCGGTGAAATCTCAGCCTTAGATCTAAGACTGAGTAATAATAAGTGTGAGAAGCTTTTTTAATAATAAGTGAGAGGGTTTAAAAACTCTCCCCTCCCGTCTCATCTTTGGCAGAAGAGTCGTCGCCCCATCGCTGTCCCGCCCCGTCGTCGTCGCCCCCACCACTCTCGATTTGTCACGATGAGGGCGGTAGCAATCCTGGCCACCATTGTCGCCCCTCTTCTTCCTCATCCCCTCTTCTTTCTTCCCACCTATCTCCCCTTTCTTTCTCTTCTTCTCTCCTCACCTTCCTCCACAAACAGGCCACCGTCACCGGCGTCGCCATCAAAACGATCGTCGGTGGTCCGATCCATCCCATCACCCAAAATGAGGGGTGAATCTAAGGCTAGATCCACCCCATCAGAATGCGGCCAGCCTCCTCTGTCGCCCGCTACTCCGCTGCCACACCTTGAGCAAGAAAGAGAGGTTTGGGCGGCGAGATCTACTTCCGCCCTCTCTCTCAATCTGTCATAGTGAGGGCGGCAACAGCACTGGCACTATCGCCCGCTCCCCTTCTTCCCTGTCCCTTCTTCTCTCTTCCCATTTATCTCTCCCTTCCTCCTCTTCTTCCTTACTTCTTCTCACCTTACCTTCCTCCACAAACAAACCACAAACACTGGCACTGTCATCAGAATGGCCGCCAGTGGTCTAATTCACCCCCACCACCCAAATTTGGTGGTGAATCTAGAGAGAGAACGAGCGGTTGGGGTGAGATCGAGAGAGGGATTTGTTGTGAAATTACCTTGTTTTTAAGAGAAGATGATGGTCAAAGAAGATCTAATCGAATTCGAGAAGAAAAACTTAGAAAAGAAGATCAAGAAACTGTGTGACAGTCGATAGGCCTATCGACTGCACACAAAGGGTTGTCAATAGATAGGTCGACAACAATCAACAAAGAAGGCAACACGTTCAGATTTTCGACAGGCAGCAGGCCTGTCGATGGGGCTTGTCGATAACCTCTTGGACCTGTCAACAGCCAGATGCCAGAATTGGATTCATGTTTCCCTTTAGAGCGCGTTTAGGTTCCTTTTCTGGTGAAGTTCATCAGTTTATATTCAATGAAGATTTGTTTGTAAAATTTAAATGGTTTCTAATTCTCTTAGATCAAGAAAATCAACTCCCACAAGGATTGATCAAGTTCTTCAAATATCCGACGGCCAAGATCATCTCATAGTTCTAATGGGTTTTATATTATAAAACTCTATACATAAAAGTTGTAAGCTAGTCTGTTGTAACATGAAAGTGAAAAGGAAGCCAAGGAAAAAAGAAAGGAAGGCGGCGGTGCATTGAGAGAATGCATACTATTGTAATCTTGTGGGGTTCAAAGAGAAGGTGAATACTCTTGTGAAAAACAAGGAGAAGGTTAGATCTCTTGTACCAAATTTATTAATAAAACTCTCTCAAGTTCTCTCCTCGTAAAGGTAGGCCAAGTTTAAGCCAAATCATGATAAATCCTCATGTTCTTTTCTAGTTTTTTGTCTTGATGTTACTAGTTTGTTTTACAATAGTTTTCTTTTATAAGCATTACATATTGCCACAATTCCGCAACGCCAATCACGGTCTTAGGAGTGCACAACAGTTTTTGTCATAACTCGGTTGTTGGTCTCAACAATTTGTAACATAGCTGTCATGTTACAACAATTGGTATCATAGCATAAAGGTTAACGAGAAGGCGATATGTCGAAGATCGAAATTTCTGCGAGCAAGTTCGAGGTTGAGAAATTCAATAGTAAAAAAAACTTCAGTTTATGACAAACGAGGGTGAAAACGTTGTTGGTGCAACATGGTCTTCAAAAAACCTTACAGAGAAAGCCCGCAAAATTTGCGGGTACATCAGATGATGATTGGAAGGAGACAGATCTAAAAGCGGCGAGCACGATCCTTATGTTTTGCAGACGAGGTCATGTACAATGTATGGATAAAGAAACAATTATGGGTTTGTGGTCAAGGATCGAAATATTATATATGACAAAGCGCCTCTCTAATAAGCTATACTGAAAAAATAACTATATGGGCTACGCATGAAGAAAGGGATAGCGATTTTGAAGCATCTGAACTTTTTCAACGAGATCATCAGAGAGCTATTAGCTGTTGATATCAACATCGACGAGGAGGACAAGACGTTAATACTTCTTAATTTGCTTCCGGTATATTGTAACCACCATGCTTTATGATGAGAAACTCTCATCTTGGAGGAGGTCATGGTCTCTGTAAATAAAGATCAAGGCTAAATCAAAAGAAGCAGAAAGGATCAGGTTTGATGGTCACGGAAGGAAAGGAAGAGAAAGAAAGAAAAGTCCGAGTCCATCGAATGCGTCTCACTTTTATTAAAAGGAAGATCACGGAAAGAAGGCCTACAAGCATCAGTAAGAGTGGTTGAAGAAGAAGGGACAAGCTGCAGAGATAGACATAGCAGAAGGTGTATCGGATACCAATATGTGAATGGCTTCCTTCGTTGAAGACAACACTTCTCAAGGTAAAGGTCAGAGACTTGATTCTAGTAGTACGGTTCATATATATTCTCATAAGGATATGTTCAACTCTTTGGTTGTAAAGGTAGGAGGGACTGTCAAAATGGTGGATGGCTCGACTTACAAGATCATCGACACTAGGATGGTCAATGTTAGAGGATGAGATAGGACGGTGCGTACTCTGGAGGCAGCCCAGTATGTCCCAGGGACACGATACAATTTAATATCCATAGGGGTGCTCGACGAAAAAGGATGTCGGATCCAAGTGCAATAAAGCGTCATCACGGTTAGCCATGGAGACAGGGTAGTTCTGAAAGGAGAGAAGTGTGGAGAGATATACAAGAAAAAAGGAAACTCAGTTCGCGATGGAGTTTCAATGACAAGGTTGGAAGGGAGCTCGTCGCAAGGTGGAGCTTCAAGGTGTTGGCCCAAAGGCCTTCCACTCTAGTTTTGATGATGATTAACTCATGTAGTTATGTGTACTAATAATCTTGTGATTTTAGTTTCAGATCATTAATCAAGTTATTAGTTGGTGATTAGCTTCAACAAGATGATTTGGAAGCTTTCACATGTTGATTCAAGAGCCCGAGCGTCAAAGATCATATATAGCACTTGCTCGGTGGATCAAAGAGTTTTGGATCGAGTCGGCTTGGAGATTGCGCTCTACAAGAAGACATCGGTACCATAATTTAGTTTTGTGTTTAGATCCAAATTGTAAAGATTAGAATAGTATGATATGCTCAAGTTCACAACACACACGTTTCATGTTTAGTTTTCGGTTTTTGGTTTAACCGATCTTGGTTTGCATGAATAGATATTATATCAAAACAAGTTTACATGGTTTAATGTATATTAGATTTGTTCTATATACATGCATGCTTCATCTTCTTTGACAAACTTAGTTTGATAGTCTATTTCATGTGTTTTATGTTTTGGTATTTTTAACAAAACATATTTTGGAATTATTGACAAAAACTATGATATGTATATGTTTCATGTATATTGGATTTCTATCCATATGCATCATGCTTCAAAATGTTTAAATATCATGTTTTTGTATTTGGATGAGTTTTGGACAAAATGTATTTTCTATTCAAAATCCAAGTTTTAGAAAATACAGTTTTTGGTTTTTGTAAAAATGATAAGACACAAAAATAGTTCAAATTGCATGATATTTGAGTTGAAATTTTTATCACATGTTTATATATCAATGCAAAATGTTAAAACTATTTTTGGGGATTTTTACATGATTAACAAGAAGTTTTAAAATTATTTTTACTATGTTTTTGCTGACCAGAACAGACTCTGCCAGGCTAGATCGGTCGACCCTAACGGTCGGCCGCACCAAGTAGCCGGTCGACCGTTCGGGTCGACCGACGTGCACGGATACGTGCACGCTGGCTGCCTATTGGGCCGGCCGACCGTTCGGGTCGACCGACTGCATGCAGGCTAGTCTCTGTTTGTTTCGGTCGACCGGGCGGTCGACCTGTAGCTGGCAACGGGCAGAATTTGACCGTTGGACGGTCGACCGGCAGTGTATTTTTGGCAGATTCTGCTGCCAACGGCTATATATTTTTCTGGGTCTATAAATACCCCATTTGTGAGAGTTTTTCTCTAAGATTTTTTGTGCGAATTTTTCCTTACTCTCTGGTGTTTTCACTGCAATTAAAAGAAGTTTTTGGACTTAAATTGAACAATCTATTTGGTGATTTTGCTAGGGTTTGGAAATCAAAGAGAAGGGTTTTTGGGAAAAAGAGTTTTGATTCTACTTCTATATTTTGGTTTCAGTTTTTTCTAAGGATTTTCTTGTGATTTTGATTTCCATCATTCATTGGTTTCTCCCACACTTGAGCAACATCTACTATCTCATTCTATAGGATATTTGTGTGGGAGAAGAAATTGTTTGTGGTTGTTGTTTAGACCACCAAGTTGTAACCCAATCTTTGCTTGGCTTTGTGCCTTGGGTTGTATCCCTCAAGTTGTGAGGTGATCCTTGTTTGCTTTGTGCTAATCCCTCAAGTTGTGAGGTGATTGTTTTGTTGGATTGGAGCTTGCCTCAAGGAGGAGGTTGTGGTTGTAAAGAGAGGAGTTGGGTACTCCTTGTGAGAGTTCTTTGTGGACTAGCTAGTGGATTAGAAATCCTTCGTGTGTCGAAGGCGGGGATGTAGAGCTGGGTGCTCGAACCTCGAAACATATCTTGTTGTTTGCGCTTGATCCATTGACTCTCTCTATCTCTCTCTTTACTTTGTGCCTTGCAACTTTTCATATTGTGCATTCATAATTGCTTGGCTTGGTTGTGTGTGCATCATTTGTTGATTGCACTTGAGTGTATTGCATTAAGTTTTTAAATTCCGCATTGAGTTCATAGATTAGTTATATCACCTATTCACCCCCCCTCTAGGTGATTTTCACAAGGAAGACTGCGATGAGACATGAACCGGGTCAAAATGGTACAGGAAAGAGAAATGGTGCATTCGAGGAAAAGACCCGAGATGACCCAAGAAATGAGGTGAATCAGCCAAAGGCTCAAGGGAGAGGGGGTAAGAATAAGGCTTCACGGTATGTTACAATTAGGTAAAGAATCAAGGTACAATTTCAAATTTTCAAAGTATTTTGCTAAAGGCTTAAAAAGGAAGTCAAGGCGAAAATTGTTGTGAAAATTGTCTTGTTTTCAAGAGGAGATAATGGTCAAAAAAGATCCAATCGAATTGGATAAGAAGAAGAACTTGAAAAGAAGCAGATCAGAAATCGTGTGGCTGTCAATAGGCCTGTCGACTGCACATAAAAGGTTGTCGACAAGCCTATCGACAACAATCAACAGAGAAGATAACAAGTTCAGATTTTTGACAGACAACATGCATGTCAACAGGGACCTGTCGACAGCCAGAGGTCAGAATTGGATTCGTGTTTTCTTTTCGAGCACATTCAACCTTTTTCTGGTGGAGTTCGAATAGGAATCAGTTCTTATTCAATGAAGGTTTGTTTCTAAAGTTTTAAATCTAAAATTCTTCTAGATCAAGCAAATCAACTCCTATAAAGATTGATCAGTTCTTCAAGCATCCTACGGTCAAGATCATCTCATAGTTCTAATAGGATATGTATTGTAAAACTATATAAATAAAGGTTGTAACCTAGTCTATTGTAACATGAAGGTGAGAAAGAAGCCAAAAAGAGAGAGGAAAGTATCTGTGCATAGATAGAAGGTATATTCTTGTAATATTGCGGGATTCAAGGGGAAGGCGAATACTCTTGTGGAAATCAAGGGAAAGGCGAATACTCTTGTGGGAGTCAAGGAGAATGTTAAATCTCTTGATTAAGTTTATTAATAAAACTCTCTCAAGTTCTCTCCCTGTGGATAGGCCAAGTTTGGGCCGAACCATGTTAAATCTTCATTTTCTTTTGTACTCTTTTTGTCTTACTAGTTTTCTCTACAATAGCTTTTTTATAAGTATTATATAGTGCCACGATTTTGCCACGTCGATCACTGTCTTGAGCGTGTACAATAGTTATTGTTGTAACCTAATTATTGGTTTCAACAATTGGCATCATAGCTTAGTGTCACAACAAAATCGAAAGAGTTGGGACGAGGACGACGCGAGGGTGGTGGCGAGATCAAGCGAGAGAGAGCGAGAGGCTGGAGGCGGCTGGGGAGGATAGAGATTGAGAGTTTGAGTTGAGGATGAGAGAGAGGCAAGGGATGAGAGAGAGTTTTTTTGCAAAATGTCACCCATTATTGCTCAGCCACATATCTGCGGCTGAGATTGTGTCACGTCAGCAATAAAAGAGGTAGAACCTCCTATGTCAGCTAATTTTTAGTTTTCTCTAGAATATAAGACAATAGGAAAAAAAATAAAGGGGGACAAAAGAGAGGAGATAGAACGCACACGTGCTTTATATTGCTTTTAAGAGCAGTTATAGATAGTTTGTAGTTAGTTTCTACATTTAATTTATTCTTTTTTGCATAGTAATATTATTCCTCGTAGGAAAGCTCCGTGAAATAGCCTTTGACATTATAAATCAAAGAAAAATATTCTAAGTTTTATTAAATCTATATATAATTTTTATCAGAACAGACCAAAGGAAAGTTTTCTCCTGTAACCTTTTCAGGAATTTTCTCCGTCTACAGCATCAGAGAGAGAGACCCCCCAAAAAAAAAAAAAAAAACCCTCCGCCTCATTGCTCCGTCGGTCAATTTCCATTGCCGATAGAGCGGTGTACTAGCGCGCTTAAGTTTTGCCTTTCTTTTTATCTATTCAATTTTTAATATTATACTTTTAAATTTCCGTTTTTATTTTTTAAGAAGTCTTGCTACAAAATTAAAATCTTAAGCGACAAGTTTGCTGCTGAAGGCCTGGTTCGGGTCGGGTCGGGTCGGGTCGGGTCAATGTTCAACCGGACCCAGTCGACCTCCCATCTACTAAAAACAGACACCCTTGTGTTTAGATCTCAGATCTCTCTCTATCTTAACACACGCACACACACACACACCCTCGGCCCGTTTCCTGGCGAGTTCTTGGATCTCCAGCAAACAACAAACCCGAGGTGAGCTTCCCTCTTCTAATCTTGCTCCTAAAGCTTTAGATCTTTGAACTCTGATCCTGTTCTCTCTGGATCTGGCGCATTTATCTTTCAACAGTTTTTGGATCGAAACGTATTGAGCTCACGCGCTTTCGATTCAATTTTCTTTTTTGTTTTGTTCTTTTTTTTTCGCAGGTTGCAAATTTATCGGGGAACTTTGCCAAATATTCTGTAACGTTGCCTGACTGTCTCTACCATAATCACAATGGTAATAGTCGCCGCCTTCTTTCAATTGGAATTTCTTAGAGTTCTCAATGAGTTTTAGATAATCGCAATATTTGCGGATAGCGGTTGGTTGACTTCTCTTTTTTATTTCATGGTTCTTGGGTAGCTTAATGCTCAGCTCTGAGGATAGATCAGAATATAGTGATCAATTTGTAAAACCTATTTTTTATTCACATTGAGATCCCAATTCCGTGTATCCGGTTAAGCAAGCTCTGCCGCCAGCTTTCACCCATTCGACGAAGGTCCTGATCCGAATGTTTAATAATTACTGCATGCCTTATATTTAGAGAGAGAGAGAGAGAGAGAGAGAGAGAGAGAGAGAGAGAGAGAGAGAGAGAGACGACGAAGACGGCCCAGCCGCCCAGCTACGTTTGCTCCCATTCCGACGGCTCCGATGATTGGGCTAATCGATTACTCTCCTATGCCTGCCTGAGGTATCGACGAGATACGAAACAGAACTGAACAGAGGGGATGGTTAATATTGTCCGGTGGGTATTGATATTTGGAGCCGGTGGGGCGATGTTAGTGAAGCTGAGATTGCTCCTTCTGATGAGGGTGTATTTGGTGCTATTATATATAGTCAAGATGCTAACAGGGCAACCGAATTAATAGACTTGATGCATTTTTTAGTTTATGTGTGTGTAGAGGTAAATTCCTGGGGAATTTATCTACACTCAGATTATAAATTAGGAGAATAAATCAATCACAAACCAGATGATTATGTGAAAAAACCGAAGAGGGAAAAACCATAGAGAGAGAATCACTATCATGTACGGGGATTATAGAATTTGGCAGAGCTATCCTGCGATTACAAATGCTAGGTTTTTTTGGGTAGTCCCTTTTCCCCCTTCTCGATGGAGAAAGAGAAGTATTAATACCCGCCTGAGCTGTCTTCGTGGGTGGGAGTCCCATAACTGCATGATCCACACGTTATGATCTCCTTGTAACTGCTCAGATTATGCCGCTTGATTGTAGGATCGTCATGCAGAGATATCCACCACCATTCATAACTGCCCGCATTGATATAGGGGACATTACAACGTTTAGAACATGGGGATGATCAGGCAGCGTAGCTGGTTTCGTGAATCGCGGGGATCGTACTGTCTAACTATAAGTGGCAGAGTAGCAATAGGCTCCGGAGGGTTTTCGTGTCAGAGCCTTGAATGGATCCCAAGAAAGGATAGACTCCGAGATGGCTGGGAGCATCAGAGTTGCCAGTGTTGAAGTGACCTCGGAGTGGGGAGCAGGTTCTGGAATGGCTCCGAGGTGATAGAGGGTTTTAGTTGCTTGGACACGTGTCATTATCTTGAAGAAGGTCAAAATCTTAACCATTACAAATGCCCCCCCCGCTCTCTACTTGTCGGAGCCTGCGAAAGAGAAGCGGGAGAGCGGAGCTGTTGAAGGATTTCTCAGAGCCTCGGCCTTGATGCTGATAGGTAGAGGAAGATTTGATTCATTAATGTAGGTCTTTTAGAGTGATGTGAAAGAGATTTGTTCATAAATGCAATCTCTTGAATTGATGTGAAGATTGCGCTGCTGGTTGACCTGACTTCTCGAAATTGATAACTGACGTCTTTTTGGATCTTGGTGCTATGATGACAGAGATCGTGGGGAAACAACAATTGATATCTTGACTCTTCAGTTGACAGGAATTTTCGGGATGTGATCCGATTTTTCTGGGATCGAGAATTTGAATTAGAGTCGGTTTGGCTTCTCCTTCATTTATAAATGGGTTGAATCGTTCGCGTTGAAGTAATCTCTACCCTCTCCTCTGAAAAACTTTGTTTCTGGGCTCTTCCCTTGTCCTGTTCAGTGGCCATGTGTCATTTTCTCCTCTTCATTAGATGGAGGAAAGAAAGGTGGTGGTCGGGCTCGCTGCTTGGGAGTTTGTTTGGTGATATGTCAGTCATCGTGATGAGCCCGTCATGATACATCAACCATCGTGACGGGGCTCTGCCACTGGGGCGATAGCTTGGTGGTCCACTTTAATTGGAACCAATGATATGATATCAAGTCTCCCATTTTTTAGGGGTGGATCGTTCTAAAGAATCTGACCCTTCCTCTACATAAGGCGTATAAGGAAGGAAGAGGTGAAGCATGTTGGTCAGGTGTGTAGGGGAGTCGCCTTTCACCCCGTAGCTTGATCCTCTTCCTTAGGACACCACAGTGGAGAGAGATATTTTCTCCTTCTGGGGTGTTATGACAGTTCGTCTGGTCGGACCTCGCTGTCCTCACTCCTGGAGGGCTTCTCGGGGATCACCTTATCGGATTGTGTTCGTCTAGCTTCCTTGGAGGGGCGGTAAGCTGTTGACGAGGCATGACTACCTGCTTCAGGAACCGCTGCAATGATGAAGATTGCCTCTGAAAGTCCCTTTGATGAACACGTCTTTGCTGTCCCTATATCGGAGTTTGTAAATGGTGACAGGACAGGCTCTCAGATCTCTTGTATTTCTTTTCAAAAAAGTAAACACAGAGATGTAAAATACTTCATGTATTCCACTTGTCAGATATAACGACATAATAGAATTTAATGAAATGTAATTGCGTGTATTTTATAATAAAAATAACTGAGTTGTTTAGATTTTGCCTGATTTGTATTGTGGAATAATCAAACCCCTTCAAAGGCCTGATTTTCGGATGGCAAAAATATGACGTGTCTGCAATACCGTCTCCGGATGGTGTCTTCATCTCTGAGCGTACAAACATTTGTTCTCTCAGTGAGGACTTCAGTCGCATAGTTGAACTGGGCCTAGAGGCGCTAGTCTCCGAGTGAAGTGAGGACTTCAGTCGTGGACTTCAGTCGTGGAGCTGTACTGGGCTGAGAGGCGCTGGTCTCCGAGTGAAGTAAGGACTTCAGTCGCGGAGGTGATGGGAACCTGGAGGCTGATATTGGTGATATTATTCTCGAGCAGGGATTTTCCTTCTCGGAGCACACACATATAAGATTCCGAGTCAGGGGAGCCCTCAGTTGCGGCGCTGGGCAGAAGTTGCTCAATTGGGGATGAGCCTTCTGGAGGCAGTTGCCCAATTGATGGTGAGTCTTTAGAACCCAGAGATGGGTGTTTGTATTGTGATTTTCGAGTGAAAGCTTCTCTCGGAATACATACAAACTAGCAGTAGCCCAATCGGGAAAAATCCTTCCGGATGGTAGTTATCTGATTAGTGATGAGCCATGACAGTTGCCCGATGGTGATGAACCGTTCGGACGGTAGTTGCCTATCAGGGATGAGTTGTAAGGGTGGCAGTTACCTGATTGGGGATGAACCTCTCGGAGGACAGTTGCCCAATCAGGGATGAGCCTGCGGGATCGCCCGGAGGCGAATGCTTGTGTAACCGTTCTCGAGTGGGGACTTTCCTCCTCGGAACACACAAACGGAGGTCTCCGGGTGAAGGGAAGCTTCAACCATGGAGCTAAGAATAGCAGTAGCATGTTCGGGGATGGTCTAAAGTGATTTTGCAGGCGGCAGAGCGGGGGTCGATGAGTAGGTTCCGCGGATCCTTAGAAGGATGTATGTAAGCCATTAAGAATCAGAATGCATTTTTATTAAATAATTTTAATAAAATACATAAAATGCGAATGAAATACATGGAACTTTTCACCCGTTTGAGGAACTTCCCTGCTCTTATTTCTCGGGTTGGTGTCAATCAACTGTTCTATATTGAGTGACCATGAGTTGCGGTTGATTCGGAGACGGGATCTCCTGCTGTCTTTCTGTCTTGGAGGCTCCGAGTGCGAGGATGTACTCGAAGATAGCCTTGCTGGACAATATCTTCAAGGTACTTACGGAAGGACCGACATTGAGAAGTTCAATGTCCCATGCTATCGTGGAAGGAACAACAGTCTCTCGCTCTGGGACGAGCAGGGTCGTATGTTTTTGCCTTCGGATGCTTCACCAAGGGTTGGCCTTTAATGGCTTCAAAGACGTCCTGAATTGGGGGCTTCAGTGGGGTGAAGTTGTCGGATACTCGGTAGGCTCGGAGTTGGCTCTGTTGAGGGTGCGGGAGTGGTTGCTTCTTGAAAGTGCCCTGTCCGTGACCCTGGAAGTCAATGTAGGGTTTTTTGTGTCGTGGCTTCGGTTTTGTTCTGTCATCGCCGTGGTTAAAGGATGAGCTGGCGGAGCTTTTCATTGCTTCCTGCAATTGGATGTATGGTTGGGCTTGGTATAAGATGTCGCTCCAACATGTGACGTTGTGTTTCACCTGATGTTTGTACAGTGGGTGAATGATCCATAGTCTGTTGATGAATGCGAGAGCGGATGCGTCTTCGCTGCAGTTGTGTACTTTGGCTAGCTGATTCTGAAAGTAGCCAATGTATGCCTTGATACTGTCAGAGGGCCTCATCATAATGGAGAGGAGGTGCTGGTTGTTCTTCTTGAACTCCTGACGGAAAGATTATTGAGCGAGAAATAACTTGGTTAGATCTCTGAAACTGTGGATTGAGTGTGGCGGAAGGGAGTAGAGCCAGTCGGAGGCTACCCCCTTAGGCTGGAGGGAAAGTCCGACATAAGATGGAGCCGTTTCTGAAATGGATCACCATCTTGTCCTTGTACTGGCGGAGGTGCTAAACCGGATCGATCTGGCCGGAGTAGATCATGAACTTCTTGAAAAATTCATATTCCAGTATGTCCTCGAAGAAGGGAGAATTGGATGCATCAGTGGCCGTGGCCCCGAATCTACCGTGATGTGGCATATTCGCTTCTTCGACTCACTTTCATACGAGCTTGTTGAGAACTTGGACACAGATGAAGTCCTCGCTCTTCCTCTCAAGTCGACCCTTCGTGCGGGGATGAGGCAAACTCGACCCGCCATCAGTTGCTCCGATGGAGTGGGGGAGGCCGCTATACGGCACCTCCGACTTTGAGACTGCTCGCCACTCGTAACTTTCGTAGCAGTGTGCTTTTTTGGCGATGAAGACGATACTCGAGTGTTTTGGAGGGCTGCGATCTGGGTGAGGAGCTAGTCTTTTAAGCGTTTCATCTCCTCCCGTCACGGGTCATGCTTTCTCGATCCTGCTCCCCCACTCACGATCGAATAGAGCTTGCTGCTTCGCCAATTCCTTCTTCACGTCAGCAAACATTTGGAGGAGTTGGGCTTCGTAAGTTGACGATGAGTGGATGTCTCTGGTTGCCCCTGTGAAGGTGCGAAGACAGTATCTTTTACGATGGGGCTGAAGGCTGCTCGGGGAAATAATGTCTCCAGTGTGGCAACAAATATGTCCTTGGAGGTGGTCCCTTCTCCGATGGTCGACTTTTTTTGAGATCATGGCTCGTTGGAGAGGCTTTTTGAGGAGGGGTTTGGGTAGGGGAGAAATCGAAGCGTTGGGACTCAGATCTCAATGAAAACACCAAAATGTAGAAGTAAATTTCTGGGGGAATTTATCTATACTTAAATTGTAAATTAGGAGAATAAATTAATCGCAAACACCAGAGGATTACATAGAAAACCCAACAAGGGAAAAATCACGGAGAGAGAGAATTCACTATCATGTATGGGGATTAAAACGAATTGGCAGAGCGATCCTGCGATTACAAATGCTAGGTTTTTTTGGTAGTCCCTTTTCTCTCCTTTTGGATGGAGAAGGAGAAGTATTAATACCCGCCTGAGCTGCCTTCATGGGTGCAGATATCTCGGAGTCCCATAACTGCATGATCTGCACGTTATGATCTCCTTGTAGCCACCTAAATCGTGCCACTTGATTGCAGAATCGCCATGCAGAGATATCCACCACCATTCATAACTGTCCACATTAATATATGGGCGTTACAATGTTAATCTGACAGCGTAGCTGGATCCGTGAATCGCGAGGATCATGCTGTCTGACTGTAAGTGGCGGAGTAGCAGTAGGCTCCGGAGGGTCTTCGTGTCGGAGCCTTGAATGACTCCGAGAAGGGATAGACTTTGAGATGGCTGGGAGCATCAAAGCTACCGAGGCGGAAGTGTTCTCGGAGCGGGGATCAACTTATGAAATGGCTCTGAGGTGACGGAGGCTTTTAGTTGCTTGGACACGTGTCATGATTTTGATGAAGGTCAAAATCTTGACCACTACAATGTGGGACAAACATATCAAATGCGTCTTTCTTGCCTTGAAATTAATCTTTAAAGTTTGATAAAAACGAATCATTTCTTTTTGTGGTTGCTGATGATCTTTCTCTGTGTGCAGGTGGTTCTTGCAGCTTCCATCATTAGCAAGTCAGGGAAAGGTGAGTCTGCTATCTCTCAATGGCATTTGCATGATTCATTTTCTCTCTATTTTACTTGTTTCATGTTAATTTATCATAGACTAATATGGAATCTGATATTTTGATTCTCTGGAAGATGTTGATTGAGATTACTGTTAAAAGGGGAAAGATATTGATGGCTTTAAAATTTCTGGACTTCAGTCAATGTATGCTTTAAAATATTTCATACCATTTGCGCTAAAGTGAAAACCCACATACTGCAATACTGTTTTTATTATATTAGGTCGAAACTTAAAGGCTTAAAGCCACCCTCATCGGATTATTTGGGAAACCCTTCTCCTTGTCAAGACTGTACATCTGTAGGCATATGCCTCATCTTATTTTTTGTTTATTACTTTCCTTTTCTCCTTTGTATATGGGGTGCCCTTTGATTGTGTTTATAAATTTCACTTATATACTTGTTTTCAACATATGACATTTTTGGTATATTTGGGCAAAATGATCCCATGGATAATGAATTAGTGCTTTATCTACCTATAAGAACGTTTCTTGCCTAATTCCAAAGCAAAGTTCACAAGTTTTTGATTATGAATCTGCCCTATGCTTCTTTTAGTGCACTTGAAGCCAACAAAGCCTTCATTACATAATGCATAAAATCTTCAACTTCTTCTTATGCCACTGTTTCCTTGTAACTTCTAAAAAATCTAGGATCAATTTGTTTTTGGAAACACTAAAGTCTGTTAACTGCTGCTACTATGGAGATTTCTTACATTTCGTGTATTATTAAATTACATTGCCAAGCCACCAGCATAGTGTAAACATGGGATTGGATGTCTATTGTGTGTCTCTAGGATGTAGATCTTCTGTCTTCATCTTGTACCTGAGAATTTTATCTTTTTAACATAGCATTATTTTAATGATCAGTGGAAAGTCATTCATCTAAACTTGCATTTCCTTCTCGCTTAATTGCAGCACTTGTTTCGAGGCAGTTTGTTGATATGTCTCGAATAAGGATAGAAGGACTGCTTGCAGCATTTCCCAAGTTAGTGGGAACAGGAAAGCAACATACCTACGTGGAGACTGAGAATGTTCGCTATGTGTACCAGCCAATAGAACTCCTTTATCTGCTGGTTGTAACCAACAAACAAAGCAACATTCTTGAAGATCTGGAGACACTAAGACTGCTATCCAAACTTGTATCCTTCTTTTGACTAATGCTGAGTTTAAATTATAGCTTAGTTAGCAGCATGCTTAAATGTGATGCCAGAATATTTACTTGCATTTTCTCGGCATAGCACAGGGAATTTCTTCCAAGACTTGTTTGTTCTATGATAAAACCTTTTGCATTGTACAAGAACTTGCAATGCATATATTTTCTGTAAGTACAGTTTTATGCAACTGTATTTGCTTTCCTCGTCTGCACGCAACTCCAAGCGCTGGAAAAGTATTTTTTTTAATTTGATTAAAGGTTGAATCTAAGATTAATATTGATTAAATCTAAGATTCCCAAACATGAAATGTTGCACCGACAACTTGCAAAAATGCTTTGCAGCCAAATCTTCTGCAAGTCTTTGGCAGAGATCACTTTTTTGCAACTTGAGTTGTAGCTGCAAACACATTTGCAACAACAATAAAAGAATAAAAAATAATCAATTGCTAAAGGAGCCATCCTTGTAACTCTATGGTTGCTACAAATCTGCATGCTGTGAAGCAAATATCTGTGACATGTAAATTGTTTACAAAACTATGATTTTTGAATTTCTTAATATACTTGCAAATGACGACACTTGATAAAAACATTGTTGCAACATAGTTATCAACTTTTCAACTGAATTAGTGATATGCATGCCAATGAGTTGAAATAGTATAACGAGAATTTATTGCTGTATTTGAATGAAAATTAGTGCTCATTGTTGATTGAAAAGTAACAGGATATGTCCATGTCATGTTTGAAGGCTTATCTTTATGGTTCCTTAACCTTAGTTAGGTACCTGAATATGCACCTTCTTTAGATGAAGAGGGTGTCTGCAAGATGGCTTTTGAGCTGATTTTTGCCTTTGATGAAGCTATTTCTCTTGGACACAAGGAAAATGTGACAGTTGCACAAGTTAAACAATACTGTGAGATGGAGAGTCATGAGGAGAGATTGCATAAGTTACTCATGCAAAGCAAGATAAATGAAACTAAAGATGTCATGAAGCGGAAGGCTAGTGAGATAGACAAGAGCAAGGTATATAATTCCATGAATGTAAAATTCCTGTAGAATTTGCTACCCTGTTCAAATCAGATTAGGTTAAGCTTGTGTTTTGAATCTTTTGATAATTGTGTTGGTGTTTAACCTGTTGTGGCACTTTTAACAATATCAATTTTTTCTTGTGTTGCCTTTTAAACTGTTTCCTGAATCCTTTTCATACAGTGAATCTGAATCATTTGCTAGAACTTGATTAAGCTTTATAACGTTTGAACTTTTTTCAAGTGCTATAAATATTTATATGCAGTTCTATCTTCTACCAAACATTCAGGAATCCAAAAAATGGACTTTGCCGCAAGGTTCATTTGCTATTTTGTACATAACAGAAAATAAGTTGCTAAAATCGTTCTTCTAGCGGCATGCATCAACCAAGAGCAAAATATTTTTTCTCCTTAAATTTATTCTTGGGTGTACTTTACCTTTTGACTAACTTTGTTAAAATTTGGTTCATAATCCACTTATTCAATAGCTTAGATCATTCTTTTAAAAACAAAAAAAGAAGAAATTTTTGAGCCGATGTCTTTTGGAAAATTCACTATCTATTATTTTATATTCTAAACCGTTTAATTTTATGTTTCTTCTAATTTTTTGTTGGTCCTCTTCCATCAATTCCCCTTCGAGAATATAAAGCAAATTTTCTGATAATGCAACAATAGTTATCTGTATGTTAAGACTTTTATTATCCATGTTACTTTTGCACCAATGATTAGATTTATATACTCTTATTATTGCATTTTAGATGTTTTCATTGAGATTTTTATGAAGCAGTTTTCTGATATTGTAATGCTGGTTATTTATATGTTTTATGCATCCATGTTACTTTGCACCAATTTTTAGATTTATATACTCTCATTATCTAGTTTTAGAATGGTCTGATTGAGATTGAAGTATAAGCCACCAGATCTTGTTTTCCTGCACTCAAAATTCTTGGCATTGAGGTTCGGGTGCTTGTGAGAAAGAACATGCTCTACAGTTTCAAGCCAAACACTTTTTTTGGCCATGTCGACTCAATGGGAACGCTTGTCCTCTGAACTCACATTGGCTTGCTACTTTATAATGATGTACTCTTTACTTAGGTTGTGTTTCCACTTCTCATCTCTACTATATTGGTATCTGCAGTCTTTCTTAATGGTTCTTTAAATGAAATTGGCTTCTTCATAGTTTACCCTCAATTTCACCTTAGCCATTGTAGGATGGCATTCATATTCTTGGTCCATCAACAAGTTTTCATGTATCTTGCTGTGAAACTCATCTTTTCATTTTGTCTATCACTTTCACACTTTAAGTCATTCACCTACTCAAGTTGGTTCTATTCATTGGTGGTGTTAGATCTGCAATCAATGTTAAGTTGCCTAAAATAGTTACTGAAATTGTTTAATGTCTTGTTTATGTGGTTTGATGGTACCATTACCAAGCAATAAATTTTGTATGACATGTAGAGCAAGGCAACTCTGATGAGTATAGTTAGCTTTTCGAGAGTCTAGACTACATGCAAAGATTGTCAATGACCATAATGGAGAAAGGCCATAACTGATCTGCTGTTCTTTGCAGGATCTTCTTAACTGGCATGCCATTCTTAAGGTTTCTAACTAGTTTGTTGTGTATTTGAGCATCATTGTTGCTAATATTAGTTGAGGGTCACATGTCAGATGAACGTCTCTGGTATCTTCAGTCCCCTGGTTTATCTCTTATACCTAGTTGGTATAATGTCCCACCAAAATCCTCTTATGTGTGTTTACCAAAGGATACTTATCAATGCCTCTGTATCTGTTGTGTGTACCTCTTTTATTTTTGTTGCTGTTGAGCAACCTTTTGATTATACAGTGCATAATAAAGACATGTATATCATATCTTTTGCATTATGTAGCAGATTGAGAAGAACAGAGGTGATAAAGGAGGATTTATGGCTATGTCAGGTCCTAGAAGAATCGAAAGTGGTTTTAGTGATATGAGTATCTCTAGCAGTGGCAGTGGTTTTGGAAGTGGTTCTGGATTTGGATTGAGCTCAGATGTGGAATCCTTCTCTAGCAAGCCTAAAGGTCTCAACCTCATAATTGCTCTTTTATCAGCTAAAAGCGTCTTTAGCTTGCTTTAATCATTTTGTCATCTCAATCTTTACATATAATAATGTACTTGAGTAACTTTCATTTCTTCATCTATACTCGAGGTGTAGCATTGGATTTATTTCTCAGTGGTACTTTATTCTCTTTATTGAGTTTTATTTCTGTTGACTGATGTATTCAACTACATATAAACTATAAGTTAATGTCATGATATGAAAAGGAAACTACAGAAAGAACGTGAAATCTCTAGAAAAATTTTCAAAGCGGAATCTTTGGCTTTGTGATGGAAAGCCTTGAAAACTATGAACTGTTATCAATTGGCAACATGTAGATACCAAGTACTAGAACAAATGGAAATAACTAGCAATGACATAACACAAATTGACCAAGTAGATATTCTGTAAGGTCAAGTTTGGTGACCAGGTCAACAATGAAAAGATGGAACAAAAAAGTGTTAACAATTGATTTTTGAGTAATATAAGAACAACGTGTCCAATCAATCATAGGAAATGAGGAATGACATGGCTTGATGTTAGTATTTGCTTGGGTTTGGGAGGTAGAGTAAGGACATTTCAAAGGTAGGGAATATGAACAAGTTAGGGGTCAATAATGTGTATTGTATAAGGTAAGAGGATTATGGTTGGGTCCTGGTATGCATTGGAAAGTTTGAGTTTCAGGGGTGTGAGTTGAGGGTTAAGTTTGGCTTGCATATGTTCTTGGGACAAGGCAAAATGAGTTGGTACAGGAGGGTGCAGCTTCAGGATGCTAAGCTATTGAGAATAATTCTTCTAAATATGCAAGAGAGAGGGGCATTATGGTTTAGGGATACCAAAAAGTAGAAGTATTCACCCGCTACACGGGCACATGATTATGGGAGAGAGGCTATTTGAATACCTTAATAAGGTGGTTGGAGTTTAACATGTGGATTTTGTCACAGTAAATTTCTTATGTGGCCTCAACTTGAAGAGACAAGATTTTGCATTCTTTGGTGTGTCACAACCTGAGTTTGTTTCTCCAACATGAATTGTTCTCACATAGCTGTCTTTTTTATTGACCACTAAGGGATTTTAGCAACAGAAACTAATTTTTTATTTTTTGGTCAAGGCAAAAGCCATATAATTAATTAAGAGAAGAATACATCACTAAACAACTAGAAGCAACCATGCAAATCTTTTCCAGATCCTAATGCGTGTCACAACCACATATTCCCAATGCAATGACAAATAACATGCCATATTTTCATATATAGACAAGTCGACACCAAATAATTCTTCTGGAAAACCACCGATGTTATCATTTGGATTGCAACCGACATTAGCCTTGACTCTTAGTGACACTGTGTCATCTCAGAGTTGGAGAACCATCCACTGCCGAAGAAAGGAAACTTTGAGCCATGTAGAGAAGCACAATGACCAAACACGTTGGACATCATAGTTGAGAGATCACCACAAGAAATTTAATTAACCGCCAGAGCAGGATATGTCGGACGTTGTGGCACAAGCACCATGGTAGGATGTGCTAAAGCCAAAAGTAGCTCAAATTTGAGGAGAAAAACAAGGAGAGAAGAGAAGAGAAGATACAAAGAGAAGCGGATTCTCATGAGGAATGCCACCCAGCAGACCCATTAGGCAAGAGATAGTCCAAAGATGATGAGAGGTACAAAAAGGAACAAGATGAAGAGGGAATGTCTGAGAATCTGATCATATATGAGAGAGAAATGAGCATTTAGATCCTTAAATTATAAGAGAGATTGCACGGGGATTCACACAAACATTTTGACAAACACCTTTTAAGCAAGACAACATAAGATAAGCATATAAGTACTGACACCAAAAGATCACATATAGATAGTATCTAAAAGAACAGGAGAGGGACAGAACAGAACACACCACAACAAGAAGGCAGTGATTAGGAAATCATGAAATTGAAGGAAAAAACTTACCAACTTGATCGAAACCCTTCATCCCAACCACCATTATCTCACCTAATACCAACCATAGAAAGGATGAGGAAATCCACTAAAGATTAAACTAGTGGAGATAGAGATAGAGGGCGATAAAACCATCACCAAGGCGAGTTGAAAATCAAATTTACAATGAAGCATGTGAACAGAACTTTATGCTTGCCTTTGCTGCAACCTATTGCTTTTTAAGTTTTCGGATCCACAAGGGTTCAAATTGGGGTATAAATGAACCAGTCTACCCTTTCCTTTTTCTCTTTTTTTTTTCGCGGGGGGTGGGGGTATCTGTGGATTTCTTGGATTTCAATTCTATAGTGGGACATCTTGTAAAATTAATATAATTTACTGAGGTTAGAAATGCCTTGTGGAGATATGAAATTGCTTCCAGTACGTCAGATTTGATTTAAGTCATAGTTTCGGGGTCTTTGTATCTTCTGGACCAAAGTATGTGGCCGCTTAATGCATTAGTAAGAAATCTCAAAAAGATTTGGTTACTTTTCTTTACCAGGCCTTGTGTTCTACCTTTTTTATACTAGTTAAGATTCAGATATCACTCGCTGTTTTAAATCATTTGCAGTATAGTTTATAACTTTCCATTTTACTCGTATTTTGAGCATAGCACTTCACAAGTGCAATTTATTCCATCTGTTTGGTATTTACATTTTTTTTTTGTTGCTACTATCATGTCCTCTCTTACTATATTATCTGGGATATCCAGGTCGTGCACCTTCCTCTGCAACAGCTCCCCCAAAGGGTCTTGGTATGCAGCTAGGCAAGACACAGAGGACAAGTCAGTTAATGAATTCATTAAAAGCTGAAGGGGAAGTTATTCTTGATGAGGTGCAGCCTGTTGCTGTGCAATCCAAGACAGTCCTTCCACCAACAGATCCCATTACATTGACCATTGAAGAGAGGCTTAATGTTTTAATTAGGAGAGATGGGGGGGTTAATAACTTCGATGTTCAAGGCACTCTTTCTGTTCAAATACTTAATCAGGAAGATGGGCTAGTTCAATTTCAGGTATGCTTTTTCATGCTCGTATTGTTTTGTGAGAACTTCTGAAGATCAAACATAACAGTAAAAGGAATACCTGGCATTATTGTAAATTAAACAAAGGTTTCAAGAAACTTTCTTATGCACTGTATATCTTTTCAAACTGCAAGATCTAATAACAAGATGGCTTTGCTGCTGGATGCTTTTTCTTTTTTCTCTTTATATGCGTTATTGATTTCAGACATTTGAAGACAATTACAGGACTGATACAAAAGAAAATCATGATTCAATTCCATTCTATTGATCTCTTTGCATAATCAGTTTCATAAATTGACTTGTATGTGGGATAAGTTTATAATAATTCATATTCATGTCTTCAAGCTTTATGTCACTGACTTTTTTGTTCTAAAAGGAGCAGATAAATTCTGCTTTGACAGATTTTCTGGGACATGTTGATTCTCGTGCTTATAAAGAAACACCTATTACCAAAGAAGCCTTCTTAATAGACTTTGCAACTTCTTATATTTTTAAATATGACCATATCAACTGCATTTTGTTCCATCAAGGTTGACTTCATGGAATGTCTATTCTTCTGACCTTATTGATTTTTAGAATATCTTCTTGTGTAACTGTTGTTGCACTTGTTTCTTCTAGTTATTTCAAAGTCTTCACCGTTTCTATTGAGTCAAGAATAAGGCTTTTCTTTTTGAATTCTGGAAATCCGCAATCATGGATACAAATTGATTATCTAAACAGTCACCTATAATAAGTAGTTGGCATCATCTTATCATTACTTACGTCTAACTAAATTCTAACAGTAAAACATGATATATGTTTTTGTATATACATTTACTTTACATATGAACAAGCTTTGTCATCAGTTGGATAAATCTTGTATTTTCTGCAGTTTGGGTTTCACTATTTTTCATGGGGTTTCTTTTAGGTGGTCCTGTGGAAAGAGTTTTTTGTTTTGTTCTAAACCCATTTTGTTTGTAAATTATTGAGATAGTTTGGATGTGACGTCTATTTTGCAGATTGAAAACCAAGACATTCCTGGTCTTAGCTTCAAAACCCATCCTAACATCAATAAAGAGTTATTCAACAACAATCATATAGTAGGCTTGAAAGATCCAAACAGGCCTTTCCCCACTGGCCAGAATGATGTTGGTTTGGTGAAGTGGAGAATCCAGGGCATGGATGAGGCCTCTTTGCCATTGACTGGTGAGTTTATATTCTGAATTCATTTTAATCTTAATGGGCACTAATTTTTTGACCATTTTTCAGGCTGCTTATTGATTTGTTGTATCTTTCTCCAGTTAACTGTTGGCCCACTGTTTCTGGAAGCGAGACTTTTGTTAATATTGAATATGAAGCTTTTGAGATGTTTGATCTGCGTAATGTTTTGATATCTATACCTCTTCCTGCAAGTCGAGAACCACCTAGTGTAAGGCAGATAGATGGAGAATGGAGGTAAGCTTGCTGTTATTCATTTCTTCTACCGTATCTATTGTTTTCTATATGTAGTCTAAAATTCATTCATTGTTGTTCCTGAGCAACCAAATAAACTTTTGATAAGAAAACTAGTGTCTGTAAAGTAAAATTTTTCAGCATTTCCTGATTCTGGGTGGAAGGCTATCTTCTGCGTCTATATTTTCTTATTGCAGTATACCACACTTTCAAACCCTAATGATTACAGGAACCAGTAGCATCTCTTGCTGTATCTTTTAAAGTAGCCTAAAAAAAATAATCCATTTTTATAATATCTCGTAAATAAACTGAGGTGATCAATCCTTTCTGGAGTTGAATGGTAGAATAAAAAAAATCGCGTAGGTCAGTGCAAAGAAATTGAGACATGGGCTTTATTATCTTTCTAATTGTTTGTGAGACAGCTTCTTGAGGCACCTATTTTTTTTATTTTTGCTCTCATCTCATCCCCCAGATAGTGGTTCCTGTTCATCAGTATCTATAATGAGATTAATTTGGAATCAAGAATTGCAGTCTATAAAATGAGGTCCAGAAAAGTACAAACTAGTCAGGCTATTTGCATAAGCATATGACAATTCTTTTTCCCTTTTTTCTTTGTTTTTGGGGGGGACAGGGTTGAGGAATGTTTAACCGCAATTAAGAAATAAATAAATATATGAGAAAATAGTATGGATTCTATTTATACATGTGTGTAATAAAAGAATACTCCAATATTGCATCATTTGAAATCCTACAATGCTCTTTCATTATTTATTGATAATAAAGTACAACTAACTCTAAAGCCTTTTCATTTCAAGAGTCCATATATATATATATATATATATATATATATAGAGAGAGAGAGAGAGAGAGAGAGAGAGAGAGAGAGAGAGAGAGAGAGAGACTTCTGTCATTTCGGAAGGATTCGAGGCCGAATCGTTCCCACTCAAATACAACCCTACGACACCCGAATGAAAGATCCACTCCGTTTAAGTAGATCTACATTATTTCAAGTAACTAAAAATAAAAAATCATGTATTTTGAATACTTTTTTGCTCATCCATCAAGTAGACGCAAAATGGACGACTGAAATAGTGAGTTGGTTAGTTTAACAGTATACAATATTTGAAATCTAACAAAAATTAGTGTGTGAGAGTTTTTAAGTGTTTAGATCATGATGAAATAGTCAGATCGAGAATTTGTATGTCTCCTCGAATCCTTCCAGAATGACAAGTCTCTCTCTCTCTCTCTCTCTCTCTCTCTCTCTCTCTCTATAGCTTCTTTGGGAAGGATATGAAAATGAATCTTTCCATTCAAATTTAATGTTAGGCCATTCAAATTGAAGATTCACTCTATTGGAGTTGATCTACATTGCTAAGATTGCTTAAAAATAAAAATTTAAGTGTTTTGAATACTTTTTGTTTATTCATCAAGTAGGCGCAAAATGAAGAGCCGAAATAGTGAGTTTGTTAGTTTAACAGTGTAGAATATTTGAAACCTAACAAAAGTTAGTGTGTGAGGGGTTTTTAATGTTTAGATCATGATCAAATGGTTGGATCGAGAATTTGTATGTCTAAAGTCATAGATCTAAGTAATATGCTACTTTCGGCAGTGCATTGTGTCTACTTGATGCATAGAAAAGAAAACTACAAGACACTTAATTTTCAGTTTTTAATTACTTTAAATAATATAGATCAACTTTAACGGAGTGGATCTTGTATTTGAATGATGTAGTAGAATTTGAGCGGGAAGGGTTAATGCTCAAATTCTTTATGAAGTAGCCAAGTGTCTCTCTCCCCCCTCTCTCTCTCTATATATATATATATAGAGATAGACTTGTGTCATTTCGGAAGGATTCGAGGCAGAATTCTTCCAACTCAAATACAACCCTAAGACATCCGGATGCAAGATCCATTCCGTTGAAGTTGATCTACATTATTTCAAGTAATTAAAAATAAAAAATAATGTATTTTGAATACTTTTTGCCCATTCATCAAGTAGGCGCAAAATGGACGGCCGAAGATAGTATATTGCTTGGATCTACGTCTTTAGACATACAAATTCTCGATCCGACCATTTCATCATGATCTAAATACTTAAAAACCCTCACACCAATTTTTGTTAGATTTCAAATATTCTACACCGTTAAACTAACCAACTCACTATTTCGGCCGTCCATTTTGCGCCTACTTGATGGATGGGCAAAAAGTATTCAAAATACATGATTTTTGATTTTTTAGATATTTGAAATAATGTAGATCAACTTCAACGGAGTGGATCTTTCATCCGGATGTCGTAGGGTTGTATCTGAGTGGGAAGGATTCGGCCTCGAATTGTTCTGGAATGACAAGTCTCCCTCTATACACACACACATATAGTGAAGTGCTCCTAGTGTGTCTCGTTAGATAACTATCAAAGGAGAGGGCCCAAATTCTCATCATGGATCATCTTTAACAATGATAGGCTCCTTCCATCTTGATCTACATGTCATTAGATGATTGTGTATAAAATTTTATACACATTTGAAACTTTTTAAGTATGCATCAAACATTTACAAAATGAACAGTTTTTCAGTAATAGAACAAATGACATTGTTTAGTCAACGATGAAAAATTATCCAAATTACATAATTTTTTATACACAATCATCTTATGACATGTAGATAAAGATGGAATGGAAAGATCATTCTTAAAGATGGTCCATGTTGAGATTTTAGACCGTCTCCTTAGATAACTATCTAAAGAGACATACTAGGAGCACTTTACCCATATACATACTCACACACACATAAAGTTGAGCTCGACTACTATTGATAGTATTTGAGATGTAAATACTATCACCCCAAATTTAAAAATGGGCGATTCTAATGGAAAATCTACACCGCTGCATGTGATCTAATACCTATTAAATATCTAAAAACTAAATTTAAGTTTCGACATGTTTTCGACGTGAATTAAGTGTTGGGAAAATCAATGTTTTAAAATCAATGTAAAGTTTGATTATTTTTCCCCACTAGATGCATTAGTATAACACACCAAAATTTGTTGAAATTTGGTATTTAGGTAGTTAATAAGTATTAGATCACACCTAGCGGTGTGGATTTTACATTTGGGTTGCTTATTTTTAAATTTGGGATGATTATTTTTCCCAAATACTATCGGTAGTAGCCTAACTTATATAGTATCACTATCAAATCATAGTGGCCTAGTACATGTTCATATCTTTACTTGGTCCCGTGATTTGATATTATCCTACAATCTGTAAGTAGGTTAACAATTCTCATTAGTTTAAGTGGTACTTCACTATCTATATGATATTTCTAGCGCAACTTTTCCAGGAAAAACTTAAATTCTATCTTAATCATTAGAGCTGGACAGAAACCATAAGAATTCTGGTAGTAGAAGGATACGGACTGGTACTTGCTTGGTTTTTAGAGGGGAAAGTCTCAACATTTGATTTCATAGTTGCAAGTACTAGTATGTAGAGATGTGTTGTACAATGGGACCATTATTCTTGTTGTTAAGAAAGATGGTGCATGATGTTACATCATCAATAATATTTCAGATGCAAGTTGTTGGCTAAGGTGCCTCCATGTCGATTGGTAAGTCTTGTGCAGTCAACCAAAGATAAATGAAAGAGGCACTAATAGTAACTTACAAGTTATGATTGGTATCGAAGGTTCTCATTAGAGAAAAGGAGAGGAGATTCCACGGAATTTAATTCTTACCTTTATCTTTATAGATTATCTTCCTGTATATCAGTCAATGGAGATCAAGACTACAATAAAGACCCCTAGCACTCCCCACCAAGTCAGAAGTAAAGAATAAAGAGAGGAAGAATGAATCAATGAAAAGAAAATCGCTGCCACAAAAAGAAAAGAGAGAAGGACAAAAAACACTTCAAATGTTTGTGCACTGCTAATAGATGAGTTAACCAGGATGTGAATGATATGAAGAAGACTATAGTTAAATGTCGTAGATATTTATGTAAACACACCATCAAGGGGAAAAGACACTTGTTACTATTTATATAAAGATGGCATAGACTTTCTTTATATAGTGTGGAAATTCCTTTAGCAAACCAGTGTGTTTGATATGCATACAATACCCAAAAGCTTATGCATTCGATGGAGACATGTTGGACACACGGGTACATACTGAAATTACCATGTATAAGAAAAGTTTGGATTATATCCATCACTGAATGGATATTTAAATGATGGGTTCGCAATTCAGTTTGATTTATGGATGCATATAGTTTATTTTCCTTCTGTCAAAATAAATCAAATTGAATTTTGGAGTGATTGCAACATAGACTAGGAAAACCTAAGACTCGTTTTGATCCTTAGTAGTGCCCTATTGGCGTATCTCCATATAATATCACAAGGCTTCAAATTTGCGGCACTACTATCACTGTGTTTACTGTACTATATAATCTGTATCCGTGCAGCTTAGTTTTTTATTCTTTCCCTTGTGCTCATGTGATGCTTTAAGATTTTCTTTTTCTTCATAACCATTTCGCTCTGACATGCTACACCAGTAGATAGGAGTGTGTTTTTCAGAATGTTAGGAGTAGAAGCATATTCTTACTACTTTGGATCGTTTTATGAATCCTTCACCATTTCCTTTTTGGGGGCTATGTTTTTGTCACATTTTGTATTTGATATGAGGGCTATATTCATAGATTTCTCATAATATGCCTTTGTGTGCATGTGATGATTCTTTTGCAGTAAACATGTGCCTTATATCATCGCATAGATTCTGATCCTGTTTTTTGTTCTCTCTGGGACTCATTTAAACTTGTAGAAAATATATTTTGGAGTTTGATATTCTTAAATAATATATTTATTTGCCTGGGAGATAATTTAGAACAATTGGCTGTTTTTTGATTTGCTATTATTGGGTCAGGTATTTGATATCTTAAGTTTCAGGTATGATGCGAGGAATTCCACATTGGAATGGTCAATTCTTCTCATTGATAACACTAACCGCAGGTGATATAGTCATGCATTAGTTATAGTTTTGCACTGGGAGCTCTCCTAGGCATATACTCTTACAAATGACTGATTTGTCTTGTGAATCATTGTTCACAGTGGATCCATGGAGTTTGTTGTGCCTCCTGCAGATCCATCTGCATTCTTTCCCATCACAATCAAATTCACCGCTCCCAACACATTCAGTGATGTAAAGGTTGGTCTCCTGACTTAAAGTATATTTGGCATATAATATTTACTGTAGTTGGTTGGTAAATGTTAATACTTTGTTCCTTACTCGGTAGGAAAAGCTTAGATGTTAATTGGTAAATTTTAGTACTTGCACAATAGGAAAAGCTACAATGCATCTTTATTTCTTTTGATAGGTATTACCTAACCTTTCCGATCTGGTTAAAATTGAATATATCATGTTCCATCTTTAGAATTACTACTATTATTATTATTACAAGGAGCCCCCGTGTGATGCGGGGGCTTTCAGAACATAGCTAATCCCCAAATTTCAAGTTTTTTTAGCATGAACAACCTATTTTATTGCAATACTGATTCAAACGTCATCAAATTCATAGCATCAACAAATCAAACAAAGCTTAGAACCAAGAGAGAGCAGCAAAATGAAAAAGGAACAACCTTTAAAAGGACAGAGAACACAATTCTTACCGCAACCAACTTGTGAACTTTCGGTGCTTGGATTGCTCGAGACCCTCCTAACCTAATATGAAACCACTCAAAGAATCAAGGGATATCAGCAGCGATTCGTTCATGAATCTCAACTGAGAGAGAGGTTGGCGTGGAGAGGGAAGAGAGGAGATCGGAATTGAGCTCATCGAAGGGAGAAGTTCAAAGTCCCGTCGACCAGCGAGTTCCACGTGGCGCTATCTCCTCGGCGGGGACGACGAAGAGGCCAATCCATTAGAATCGACGTCGGAAGGGTTTTTTTTGGTGGCAACGGTTGGAGAGGAGGATAGAGGAAAAGTCAAAACGGAGAAGGGGGGAGGAATGGAGGTTGGAGGCTAAGGTCAGGTTTACAGTCTGGATTAGGGTCAGGGTCGTCAGCGGCGGGATCAAGGAGGAGAAGATGAAGGTGGAGGATAATGTCGCCGGAGGAGGGGTGTTGAAGCCATTGGGGACGGAGAAGGGGTCAGAGGCGGCGAATGGCTGCGACGACATTGAGATTAGGTGGGCGGCGAGGTCTGGGGCTGTGGCGAGATCCAGATCCAGATCTTGGACTCGAGATCTCATGTGCCTTTGGGCGGCGAGTTTGAGAGAGGCGACGAGGAGAGGTGCTGAGAGAGATCGTTGAAGTTAGAGAGTGAAGGAGGAGAGGGAGAGTGAGAGGGAGACGACAAGGAGAGGGCGGCTAAGAGGAGATCAGAGATATATATATATACCCATATACTTACTTTGCCCTCCCCATATACACATATGCCCACTTTGCCCTCCCCTCACCAGCACAGATTCCAGCATACAAACAGTAAATGCTGGAAAGGACCCATTATGCCCACTTTGCCCTCACCATGGTTCATCAAAGTTGCGGTTTCGTCTGCCGACTCGGCAGGCACTGAGACGAATTGGTCGCATCGATTCAGATCAGTTTGGCGATATATGTAAAATGCTACATAGAAAGCTAAATTTTTTTTGAAAAAATCACGATAAATCGTAAAAAATGTAGACATTAAAATTCATGTATCATATATCAAAAATAAATTTGTTTTGAGGGGGTAATTGGGGAAATACGATTTGAAGGTAAATTCAAAAGTATGAAAGATTTGAGGGGGTAAATATAAAAACTCAAAAATTAAAAAGAAAAAAGAAAAGGTTAAGAAAAGCGTGGGGAGAGACAGAGAGAGAAAGAGGGGGGAGAGACAGAGAGCAAACAGAGGGAGGGAGGGACGATTAAAACTTAAAAGAGAGATCAGATGAGAAGGTGAGAGAGAAAGAGATCAGAATGGGAGATCGAAGAGAGAGAGGCAGGCGACGATGAGATCAGAGGGAGCGAGAGAGAGGTGAGAGAGATCGGAGGGAGGGAGGGAGAGAGATCGGAGAGAGGGAGGGAGAGGCGAGCGATCGGCGGCTAAGATGACGACGACGACAGTGCGGGCGATCGGTGGTGGCGATCGAGGTAAGTCTCTCCCCCGGGCCTTCGATATTTTTTTTCCTTTTATGCGTGGACTCGGGCCTGACTCGAGTATGACTCGGCCGAATCGGCCGACTCTCACCGAGTTGTCTCATGACTCGATCGATTCGACCGAGTCATGCCCGCGTCATGTAATTTTCGCTACATTTAACGACTCGCATCTCCTTATAGGATTGGCGGTGGCCGTTCCGGAGACGACTCGGCCGAGTCAACTCCAACTCGGCTGAGTCTTTGAACCCTGCCTCTCACCAGCAGCTAAATGACAAAAAAAAGAACAAACAAAATGCAAAAACAAGGAAACAATAGGGACAAAATTGTCAAGTGTCAACTGTAGATCCATCTCGAGTGAGAGAGGGGTGGGGAGAGATATGGAGAGAAAGAGGGGTGATAGGGTGAGTGAGGAGGGGGAGAGAGAGCGAACGGAGGGAGGGAGAGACAGAGAGAGAAAGAGGTTAAGAGAGGGGTAGGGGAGAGAGGGAGATCGGGTGAGAGAGGGGGGAGGGAGGGAGAGAGAGAGAAAGAGGTTAAGAGAGAGGTGGGGAGAGACAGAAAGAGAAAGAGATAGAAAGAGAGGGAGATCGGGTGAGAGGGGGAGGGAGGGAGGGAGAGCGAACGGAGGGATAGAGGGAGAGGGACACTTAAAACTTAAAAGAGAAAGAAAGAGGTTGGGTGAGGGGGGGAGAGAGATTTCGGAGGGGGGAGGGAAAGATCGGAGGGGGTGAGGTGGGCGCGATGAGATCAGAGGGAGCGAGAGATCGGAGGGAGGGAGAGATCAGAGAGGGAGGAAGATCCGGGCGACCGGCGGCTGGGACGACAACGACAATCCGGGCGACCGGCGGTGGCGATCGACTTACCCTTTATGCGTGGACTCGGGCCTGACTCGGTCGAATCGGCCGAGACTCAGGTCGATTCGATCGAGTCATGTAATTTTTGCTACATCTAGCAACTCGCGTCTCGTTATCAGATTGATGGTGGTCGTTCTGGAGACGACTCGGCTGAGTCAACTCCGACTCGGCCAAGTCTTTGAACCCTGCTCCTCACCAGCAGCTAAATGACAAAAAAAAGAACAAACAAAATGCAAAAACAAGGAAACAATAGGGACAAAATTGTCAAGTGTCAACTGTAGATCCATCTACCTTTTATGCAATTATATATATTATTATTTGGTAAGATCAAATGAATGGAATAAAAATCATGTCAGATACTTATCATGCGAGAACTGTTCTGGAGCCCAGGGGGTGCGCTGCTGCTCACGATCTGAGCCCTCCAAAGTGGAGGGTCCTAGAGCACTGCCCTCTTTCTTAAGAGGATTTGTACTCGGATGAAGGTTGCAAGTAGAAGTACTAGAAAAAGAAGCAGAGCAGCAGGTCGGAAATAGATGAAAATGAGGAAGAAATTCCTGTACAACTACAAAATAAGATGAAAATAAAAAAACAGATAAAAAATTATCTCCAAAGCTTGATGAGAGTGCGTCATTTGGCAGCGAGCAATTATGGTGAAGTCGCAGGAACCTGACGGGATCTTTGCAGTTTTTTTAGTTGTTGAGGGCCCAAACTGATTAAATTTTTTTAAGCACTCAGCACATAATATCGGTGTCGAGGCTGAATTTCAGCAGCCTGGCAGCCGCTCCTGCTTAGGTCGCTTCCCAAGCCAATTTTTAAAAAAACTGAATGGCAGACAGTAGTGATTGTAAGACATCCTTGTGTACTTAACATGGGAGTTGTAATTTTATGCAGGTTGGAAGTGTTATGCCAATCAGAGGCGGTCCTCCTCCAAAGTATGCTCAAAGGATACAGTTAATTGCCGACACTTACGAGGTGGTCTAAGTTCATAAGAAAAGATTCTTGGACACTTTGCCCAGGCATGCAGATTTGAGTCAGATATGCGGGGTTTCTGTTTTTGTTCAGGAGTCAGCTACATGAATATTCTTTTTTTTCCCCCTCTCTCCTTATATCTATGAGACTGAAACGTGTACTTAAAAAGTTAAAATATACTTGATTCATCTCACAGTGTAGATTGTTTGTGTTTGATGTTCTGCTGGGAATTGAGAAGTGATTGTTTCGGAGAGTAGGATGAATTCTTTCAGTAAAGGTTTGGTGGTTATACATAGTGCTTTTAGTTTATGGCGTCTGCCTGATCTGCACATGCATATTGAGATATTAACTCATGCGCAGGCGTTTGATATGCTAGAATTGCCGTAACAATTGGAACAAAGCCAGTTTACACAACTCTTGCTACAGTAATATTCAGTGAAGTTCATTATTTTTCAAGTGATTCTGACTTCTGAAAATGAAACTGCGGAATGTATTGGCTACATGAAAGCTAGTTAGGACCTTGTACAAGTTGCAAGTTCCGTCATAAATTTACTGCAAGTTCGTTTGAATTCTCAGGAAGCCGGAGGATTACTCACTATTTAGTAATAATAATTGATGATGATGATGATGAGCTACAACAGCTCGTTACGAGAACAGTTCTTCCCATGACTTGTCTTCAGTGGGAGTTCCTCCGCGAAGTCCTCAGAGACCCTGGGTTCCAGAATGACAGAGAGCCTGAAACTTTGCACGCGCCTGCCTCCTTTGGAGTTGTTATCAAGTGAGCGAGGGTACTACTCTCCGGTATGACCCATTGGATCCCATTCCCATCAACAAGGCTTTAGGAGCAGGTCATCCTGGGAGTCATGTTTATGTCGATAACAATCTAAGCAACAGCACTAACTTTGGCTGCTACACGAGGGTATGGGTTTAGATTGTGGCCTAAGAATCGACCATTAATATGGAATGTATGTGCGCGCAGGGGACAAAATTTCCGTGTGCAGTGTGGTGCCAATGTGAGGGTGCTATACAGGCACAACTGCGCCTTCAAGATCGCAGGGATGCCATGTACTTCAATCACTTTGCATGTTCCAGATACACTACTGTAATCCTAGGAATGAAATGTCTCTCTTCCGCTACTGCATTCAACACAATGGATGTAGCCTTCTTTGATGAATCACATCAAAAATCATTTTTCCTTTCAACTTTAGTTTCATTTGGTCGCATTGAGTTGAATTAGTGGCGAGAGTGTAAACAGGGCTTGAAGTCAGTGAAGAAATGACATCAAAAATAAAAAGAAAGGGGAAAAACACAGTTTAACAGAGATGGTACAGTCAATGAATAGTATTGCTGCAGGCCAAGTTTTCAACCTGAGAGTAGGACTTATGTAATGAGATTTAAGCAAGATAATTACAGCTTACATTCCTTAAAAACATTTTTTTTTTTTTTAAAAAAAACTAAAACATGACTGGTGTTTTCTTCTTGAGGTCATTGTTTGGCTATTGTACCAAAATTTCAACAAGATGTGTTACGTCTGTTTTCTTTCCTTGGAAAGTTTCTCCAAATCAGTCAGAAAATCCCAAAGTCTAAAGCAGCAATGAACAACAACAAAAGTGGCTCCAAAAACAGTTAAATTTTTGCAAACTAACTCATGACAATCATATTAACATGAAAAACATCATTTGTACAACCACTCTGAATCATATCTCAAGCTCCAAAGTACGTACGGGGTGAACAACCAAATGTGGGCTAGTGCAAGAAAAGGTTAGCTCTGTGTCTGATCCTAGTACAAACACAGCAAGTGTATATGAGACCGTAACCTGAAGCAATAACCCAATGAACAAATAAACCAAAGGAAAAGCTTGCTCTGTGCGTCGCTTAGATTTTGATCTCAGTTTCCCCCAATGAGGATTAACAGAAGGAGAGAATCACTTTTGAGTGAAACTTTTTATCTACTCTCCCTGGAAGCATTCTCCGAGTAGAGCAGCCTGCTTAGATGATGAGAGTTGGTCAAGAGCCAATGGACGTATTAGCTCAAAAACCATGAGGCTGCATACCTGTGAATATGCAGTTTCCCATAAGAAGCCCAAGGGACAAAACCGATGGGTAGATACAGGAAAAATGCAAACATGAGCAAGGATACAGGAACAGTGATCAGTCATGGTTTTCACCTGCATAATACATCAGAAATCAAGGTCAGGAAATGAAACTGGATTTGCAAAATACACTGACCCTGTAGGAAAAAGAATGACAAAAAGAAGATAAAAGAAAATAGTGGAAATTTTCTTTCATTGATTAAGAACAAACACCCCCCCCCCCCCCCCCCCCACCAAAAAAAAAAAAAAAAAAAAAAAAAAAAAAAAAAAAAAAAAAAAAACACACGCGCACACAAGCACAAAAAAAAAAAAAAAAAGGAACAAAAGAACAAAAACAAAACAAAACAAAAGAAAGAATGTACTGAACCTAAATCAAAAGATTAAAAAACTTCACTAACCCTGACAAAATGAATAGCAATGCATGTGTTCACCTTCACATCAGTCTCAAACCTACAATATGGTGCAACTAACAAAAACTTAATCCTGAAAGGAAGTTATGAAGCATGAAAAGTATAAGCTGTTGCGGAATTTAACTTAACTAAATGCTCAACAGAAGCAAAATGCAATCCGTCTTTGTAGAGCTATTGATGTACCATAGGGAACAGTTTAGATATGATGGGCGTACACGTCACATGGACCAAATGAAGAGCTAGAATGAGTAATTATGTTGCTTTTCATCGATAAGGCTATGTCCTAGGACAAGTTTCCTCAACTCTTAGAAGAAAAGAAGTTTCTATAGACTTATGGTTGCAATCATAGTTTCAAATATCGGCCGGACACCGACATCTTAAACCATGGTTGCAATGTTTTGATGAGGCATTACAAGGACAAGTATACTCTTCCGATAAGATTAAAAAGTTTCTAGAGAGTTATGGTTTTCACTCCTGATCTCCTCTAGTGATATTAGGGGCACAAAATTTGGTGTTAAATGTTGAGATTGGTGTCAACCGAAAGAATTAAAAGCAGCTTATTAGAAACCTAACCTAATGCAATGTTAATGTTAATAACAAGCCAGAAAGGAAAATGTGTGATTAAAAAAAGAAGGAAAAAAAAAAAAAAACAAAGAAGGTAAGTATAAATCTTACAGGCCCAACTGAAAGCTTCTAAAAATCTGTTATAACTACTATAACAAAGTTGAGTGAAAATAGATGGATTATATGTGACACTGGCCCTTGATGGAACTCGGGACATGTGGTGCAGCTATAAGATAGGACTGTAGGACTTCAAGATAAACTTTGTGACCTTGTAACTTGTGCTGTCATATATCTTAAGCTCACAGATGTCTGAGATATGACTAGCTTCCTACATTGTTCCAAATAATCAGTTCTCCTGGAGAAACTCTGGTTAACAAGGTATCTATAAAGGAGGTGCATTTTCTTGACTGTTCAGAATATTTTAGTTTGGTGGTAGTGGTTGCCTATATAAGCTGAAGAAGCCATTCAGCATTATTAATTAAAGGAAAAAAAAGAAGAAGAGATGGAACATGATAGAGCATTGAGGGGAGTGAGCTGCCTATAAAGTGTGTGCTCGCACGATTCTACACTTCCTAATGTAAGAAAGCAATTTAATAGCTACATGAAGATACCAAAGCTCAAACAATACATGAAGAAAATTTATAGCTACATTTGGGCATGTCCACAAATGTATGGCCATACTAAGCTCAAACACATGAAAATTCAGGACATACAATTCTATATGGAGAACTTTTAGGTCATGCTGGAGGCGTTTAGATGTCAGGAGTGAATATAATATAGCTTAAAGAAGAGACGAAAATTATGCTGAGGGTGTATGTGCCTGGGTGTGTGACACGAAAAGTCCACACCTACTGTAAACACCACACAACAGGTCAGACTGTCAAATACCTCATGGAAGTATCCATGGTTTATAGTTCTTAAATCATGATGGAGACGTCCGAATGCTTAATCATGAATGGAAATAATAAGAAATGAAATTCTTTTGTCACATTAATTAAAATTAATAAAATTCTAATCAAATAAGCTGCATACTTTCCCCTCCAGATGTTCCAAATCCTAATTTCATCGCTTTTCTCATATTACTGTAAATTCTAACACAGGGTATAAATAATCCTAATACTTCATCTACACTTCTAGATATGATATAGAACGGGAATGGGGAAGGGGGGTAAGAAAATTAGGGTTTTTAGATGAAGAAAGGTGAAAAAGATTAATTTGGGATTCAGCGCAGGAGATCTCTCTCCCACTCTGCACATCACCATGCAAAGATTCAAGTTGTAAAGCACATTAACATGCCTCAACAAAAAGGATTTAATTTAATTCATCATAGTCTAATCAAACAACAAGTCTTGGCCTTATATAAGCTCTTACAAAGAAGACTTCCCCATCATAATTGATGTGGGGCTAAAAAACACATTAAATAATATAAAACAACTAAAAGAAGACTACTAAATAATAACGATAGCGATCCCCATCATTCTCCCTGCCTTAAAAGCATTCATCTCCGGTGAATGCAGTGGTAACAAATAGCAGACACAACCGGATAGAATTGAACCACATCTCGTATCAATCAGGTCATGGTGGAGGTCGTACAACCGGCATCAATGAATCATGTCTGAACCACGGTAGTGGAAGTAGAACTAACTTCCGTGACAAACCGGATGCAGTCAATGGTAACTCGAGTAAGATACATGTAGCATGCCGAGGCAAGTCATCTCCACTGAAGACTGGACCGATTGTATTATACACCATAAGAAGCTTGATCTCCTGTGAACCTGTCTGCTGTAGAAAAATCTGCAAAGGGTCATATGTCAAACAATCTCAGGGATACTGAAACTCTCACAGATGGCAATAGTTTCACGATAGGCTCTACTGGGATATCTACAGAAATCTCAATAAGAGACTCTTCCACTTCTGTGAGCTGAGAAGGAGTTTCTTCTTATAATGATACTAACTTAGCAACAATTTCTACCTCTGACTCATCAAGAACTTCAGGTTCGACAATGACTAAAGGCCAAAGATCTGTCTTAACCTTGACAGTGAAAGAATCGGTGATTAGTTGGCTCTCAGGTTCGGGCTCCTGCTCAACATTGGGCTCTCTGCAGTCTGGTTGAGATGAATAAAAGGGTGGAGCATACCGAGCACGAAGAAGGCCTTACACCATAAACCAATATCGACATAATCTATAGTTATCTTTTCACTAATAATAAGTTTCTCCATCCAAATTAAGTCTGACATAGCGACATTTTTCCTCAGTTGCCAGGGAAAAATAACTAAAGAAATCTTCAAGATTGTTTTCCCAAGCTTCATTTTCATAACGATTATTAAAACCCCGAAAATATGAGACAACCTCAAACATATCCCGTCAACATACTTGGAATCACTATTTGTGTGTGTGTGTGTGTATATATCGACCACAAAGATAAAAGCCCACTCAATGCATAAAATGCAGAAATTACTCAAGAATCTCTGCTTTTCTTTTGCAGGAATAGTATCGGCACTAAATAGAGGCTTGTGAAGGTCGGATCTGCTGCTCAAAAGCTGCAAAATCATTCCAGTATCTCCGAGACTCAGCTGCGGATCCAACGCTTCTGACGGAACTCGAATCAGACTCTGAACGGGCTTAATACAAACTCAAGAACGTTGTTGTACTGCTGCAGGAACAGTGGCGGCTCAGGAACGAGCCGATGATATCAGCATGACTCGATGATATCAGCAGAGGCTCGACGAATCGGGTTCAGCTTAGTCTAAGCTGATGACGTCAGTTTCGGCTCGCGCTCGGCTGACTTCGCGAGTCAGATTCGGGTCAAATTGGAAGACCCAAAGCCCGAACTATTCTGATTGGGTCGGGTCGTTCGCGGGTTTGACAACTTAAACCCGACAAGAAAATGGATTCGTGTTTGATGCTTCAACCCATAACCCTCTTTCTCCTTCTCTTCACCCGATCTAGGGTTTGAAGTTGGTGGCGGTCCTTTGGCGATCTGATGAAGGTGACGACTGACGGCGAGGTGATGCAGTTGGTGGCGAGCGACAACGATGAAAGGATGACAAGCAGATTTCTTCGGCGAGGACTGTGGCGGCGATGCAGCAATGCGGCGGCGGTGGCGTGAGCAGGGCGATGACGATGGGGGAAGGGGGTTCTAGGAGTGGTAGTCGCGACGGCAAAGTGGTCTGGTTGACTATGATGGAGACGAGGACGGCGACATCTACGATGGTGATGAAGGTAGATGAAGAGACTGTGGTGGAGATATCGATGACGGCGACGATGACAGATCTGTAGACGTGGCGGCGATCTCCAGGCAATATAGAGGGAGGAGAGGGAGACTGGGTTGAGGCGGCAGCACGACGAGGATGATAGAGTTGATGTCGGTTGTCGACGGAGATGAACAGGAGATGGAGGGAAGAAGATGAACAAGAGATTTTTTTTTATTTTTTTATTTTTTTTCCTTCTTTCATCTTTTCTTTCTTTCTTTCTTTTTAGGAAACTAGGTAAGAGAAAAGGGGGAATCTAGGGTTTTGTAGAACCAGGATTTTAAAAATTTTGTGATGGAGGCTAGAGTTTTGTGGAAGTGGAAGATTTTTTTTTTTGTGAAGGAAGAAAAAGAAATAGCAGGAACCTGGCTCTGAAGCCAAACTGATGTAGAACGGGAATAAGAAAGAAGGGGGAAAGAAAATTATGATTTTTAGAGAAAAAAGGGGATAAAGATTAAATTGGGCTTCAGCACCCAGAAGATCTCTTTCCCACTCTGCACATCACCATGCGAAGATTCAAGCTATAAAGCACATCAATATGCCTCAACAAAAGGAAGTTTAATTTATTTCATCATAGTCTAATCAAAGTACAAGTCTTGGCCTTATACAGGAGGCTCCGATAAAGAAGAATTCCCAATCATAAACAGTGTGGGAGTAAAAAACACACTAAATAAAATAAAACAACTAAAAGAAGACTACTAAATAATAACTAGAATGATCCCCATCAAGATAGCACCATTAATTATCAATGAACCACAATTCCAACTAACACTAAAGAATTCACAAGCATAAAACTTAAGTGTACATGAGTGGTCAAACATAACTCAGTGTGACAAAACAGAGATTTGATCTGTTTTCATACTTCAGGGAGAAAACATTTACTACCAACAAGGATGTTAATTCTCAAATCTTTGAAAAAAAAAAAAAGCTTCACAAAATTTTAGCCATTAAATGTTTCAAGGTACTCCCAAGGACTAGCTAATGTGGTAAGTGGTGTGAATCCCAGGTTCAACCCCCAGCTACAGCCTTTATTTAAAAAAAAGTTTCAAGCTCACTGTGAATTGAACATGGCAGGATGTTGGTTCTATTCCAGTGGATGACTTGATGTGGCCACGGGAGACTCCAAGAGAAATCAGCTACTAAAGAGAACATATACACTTGTCTTTCCCTAATTACACAGTATCAAATTGCAAGTTGACTATGCACCAATATGCAATCCAGAGTAGAATAGGTAAAATGAAATATTTATTTGTAAAGCTATATACCAAAACAACTTCAAATCGATAATTTAGTCAGAAATGTACAGGTGACCAGGTAGGAAATAACACTGCATTAGTCATGCAAATCATTTTAAAAAGTAAATTAGAAACATATCACCACATAAATGCGTAGAAACATACATATCAATAGATCATTTGGTTAAGACATGATGCTTTTTGAAAATAACCTTTAGTTCTTTGATCTTCTTGATATTTAAGTGCTAAGGTTGTTTCCAGCACTTGTAATTTCAGTGACCGCTAAAATTTTAAGAAAAGAGCATCTATAACTGAAGGATAGAAGTGCAAGCCAATATGATCACCAAGGTTGCACAAAAGATAGGAGCATCAGAAACAATAGAACACGGACACGAAGATATGCAAATTTTGAAAATATGACTAATATGGATACTCTGTGGATATGGCTATTAAATAATATATTTGTATATTTTTCATATGTATATATTAAAATGTTAAAATAATCATAGAGAAAAAGCGTTGGTGGTATTAGGAATAAGCTGAAAGGGAAAGGTCTGTAAACTTGGCTTATTGTGGGTTTAAAATCATGGATCTACTAATTTATTTCCCTTATACGATGTTCACTAGATGGAAAACTAACCCGTTTTTGGTGAACCCATGAATCCAAGTAAATTGAAAATTATTCATTCCGTACTTTATTGGTGTTTTAACACTGATACTTGTTTGATTCACACAAAAGTATCCAACTCAAATCCAAGCAAGTATTTCCACATATCAGAATCAGATAAGTGTCCTATTTGATCGGTGCATCAGATGTCCAACATGAAGTCAGCTTCAATGATAACTCTTCCAGAGACATTCTTAAATGCTTTGAAGGGCCCGACACAGAGATTATGTTTCTACCTGGTTAGCTGAAACAGCTGTTAATTGCCCTTCGAATAATCATAGATTTCCCCCAGTTCATTTCTAGAAAAGAGCCTATACTCAAGAACCATTATTGCTTTTTTCCCATAAAATTCAATTCCAACAACTTACATGATGGTGCTTAGTTGAAAACTAATGAAATTACATGCCAACCATCCAAAACATTGTTTGACACATGCAATCCCCTTTCTGGCTGCTCCATACTCTGATTTTTACATTTAATCCAATTAAGATGTATACATCCACGACATCTTCAAAGATGTTTCAATTTTCGTGTACCAAATAATCAAACTAACACAAAGAAACAGCGTCACTAATTTGAATGTGAAGCATGACTTTTTCTTGTCTTTATGGATCCAAGAATTAAATATTAACATGCTGGCAACGTCGATAGGCATATTTAGAAATTGGTGTCTATACTTTCAAAGCTCTTCAGAGAAATTACAGTTGAAGAGATTATCTGTCAATAGTAGAGCAACCAAAAGAGCAGTTGGCAAACATGTTCAGACCTCTTTTAAAAAGTTTGATCCTTAAAGAAATTTATCCATCAAGAACTCCAAAAGGAAAATATGGGCGTAGGAGCATTTCTGAATTTCTTTCGCATTCTGCTTTAACTGGATAGACATTCTTGCTTCATGATTACACACAGTTCTATAATCATCTTTAGCATAATAGTTCTCAGCAGCTGATCAAGTCCACACCCAACAAGCATCACTCTCCTTAACTTGAGCAAGCCATGAATAGAAATAATTCCAAAGATATCTACATATTTATGTTCGAATCTCGGTCCAATGCAATGAGTAGTGGCCTATATCAATCAAAATACTCGTTCCAATGCCATGAGTAGTGGCCTAAATCAATCAGGATATCCACAGGGTCATCAGAGATATAATCAGTTCTTATTGCCATTACATAACCAGAGTTTTCTCAAACAGGAATGGGTCCGACCATATTTTATCGGGGACCTCCCATAAACAACAACTCTCCTTACATCATCCTAGATTTGAAGTCCAGTCCAAGAGACTTCAAAATAAACTGTTTGGGCATTTACCATACTATGTTTATATTTCGCTTTCACAGTGCTCAACCATGTAGAGTTAAGATTTGAAGAAACCTCCATGACATGTTTTGCCATCAAGTCTTTTACAAGGCTGAGCATCCTTGATCTGAGGTTATCCTTCTTTAAACTCCTTGCAAAGAATTTTCCAGGCAGTCCAACCCTCCCTTGGGAATTCATAAAATTGCTAAAGGCATACCAAGCAATATATAAAATAAAGATAACATAACAATAACGTTTTTCCTTTGTTATGCTAACATAGGTTATAATGTAACGCATGACGTAGGTTACGCGATTTAATATTTATTTAATAAAAATAAATATATATACTATATTTAAGAATTTTTATAAATAAGAAAATAAATTTAAAAAATCTAAAATAATATCAAAACAATATATAACACATTTAGCAAGTCTCATAATAATTTCTAGTGAGCATCGAGGAACTGAGGTGCTCCGATTTCGTGTGATTCCTTGTCAACTGAAGAGAGATCGAAGAGATATCGACGTCGAGTTCCTCGTCAATTGAAGAGTTATGTGGTTCTTTGATTTTTTGGAGCGTTACGACGACAAGCTCTTCGTCAATTGAAGAGAGATCAAAGAGAGACACTGGAGTGCTTCGATGCTCGCCGATGAGAGAGGTCAGTTGAAGATGAACTGCAGAGAGGAGAAACCACACGTGAGTCGTCGCTTGCAGAGAGAGGAGGAACTGGGGGTGCTTCATTGCTTCGCTCGCCATAGCCAATTTAGGGTTTCATGTTAATTTGGTCTGGAGAGAGAAATTGCTTCGTTGTTTTATATTTAGCAACTCGTGTAAATAACGTGAGTTATGAATGTTACGTTATTTTCGTAACGTAACATTCATAACGCTTCAAAAAACACTTATTACTGGGAACTGTGTTTTTTGTGAGTGTTATATAACGGTCGGGTGACGTTACGTTCTGTAACGGGTTATAACGAGTTACATAACGGGTTTTTTAAAACATTGATACCAAGTTGCCCTTTCCGTAATGTCAGTAGGCTGTCAACAAAAAGAGAGTTGTTAAAGGTGCTTAAGCCTAATGTTTTTAATATTTTCTTTTGCATGCACACCTTTCATAGCACAAGAAAGAACATTTGATATATAGATAATGGCAAACTTTTATCCTGCAGACTGTTCAACGGATAAATAGCATCTGATGTTTGTTATTAGGAGAAAATTGACATTGAGCAAAGGATATATTGCATGCCATCCACTTTTATTAGACCCAATTGAACCATTGCTTTGTGAAGCAAGAAATCCCACCACATGCAGCCATAAGCGCTCTCCATTTTAATTTTTAGCAACACATCATCATTCTTTACTGACCTCCAAGGCACCTTTCTTGCTGATCTAACTGAACTGGCAGATGGAGCGAGTATTCCCATTATAACAGTTAAACAGATCATCTTTTGACTCTAAATTTCATCAAAATTTGCTAGCAAATTATGAACTTTGGCAACCTCAATAGTCTTAGAATCAGAGGAAACTCTTTCTTGTTCATTACAATGGTCAAGATTTGACCCTCACAGGATGATATCACGTGTCCAAGCAACCAAAAGTTTCTGTCACTCCAGAACCATTTCAGAAGCTGCTTTTCGTCACGACGATGCTTCCATCACAGAAGCTCCATTGCTCTTAGCCATCCTGGAGCCCCTCATTCCGGAGACCTCAGCTCCGCACAAGACAATCACGGCAATAGATCATCCCTGTTCTCCGCCTTCAGTTACGTCACGGTAACAGATCATCCCTAATCTCCACCTTCAATTACACAGTCTGATCTTCCTCCACGTTCATAACATAAAACGCCCTCCAGCTTGGGTAAGTATAGACAGAGACGAGATTCTCTGCATACAATCCCAACAATCAAGGGCCAATTATCATAGTAGTTGCAACAAAGCTACACATGTAAATCATGACGCACGAGGATCACACCTGTATCATCCGCCCCATGCATACATATCTGATCAAATATAAATAGACCTTTTTCTCCAATGAGAGGGAGGAGATTTATTTTCTTGATCCTTTGACTTTCAGTGAAGCCAAGCACTAAGGCTCTAGCATACAATCTCTTTAAATCCAGTAACCAGTGGATTATAATAGATTCTTCTCCTGCTCCCCGTGATTTTTCCCGATTTGGCTTTCCAAGTAAAATCTTGTGTCTCTTTTTTTCTGTGTTGTGTATTACTTTTACTCACACACTCCCTACTTTTCTACTCTCGCTTGTGGTGTGGATCGACCGTCTGATCACGCGTGGCAGAAAATCTCCACCACAAACTGGTGCTTTCATTGAGATTTGAGTCCAAACACTCAGATTTCTCTCCTACCTAACCCATCCTCAAAAAAGTCTCTAACGAGTCATGGCCCTAAAAAAGCAACCGATCACTGGCAAAGGGACCACCTCCAAAGGCAAATCCATTGCCACTACTGGGGCATCATCCCTCGAGCACTCTTAACCTCAGCCTCGTGGAAGAAACCGTCTCTGCACCTTTACAGGAGGAAGCCGAAGACATCCACCTGCCATCAACATATGAAGCCTAACTCCCCAAATGTTCGCCGACATGAAGGAGGAAATGGTGAAGCAGCAAGCCCTATTCGACTGCGAGCGGGAGCAAGCAACGCATGATCTAGAAAACACGGCCCGTGAATGAGAGGAGTTGAAACGTCTAAACGACCAACTCCTCGCCCATATCACGACCCTCCAAAACACCCGATGACCACCTCTATCGCTAGAAAGGTCCACTGCTACCGAGGCCCCAAGCGGCGAGCACTCTCAAAGTCGGAGGTGACGCAGGTCAGATTCCCCAACTCCATCGGAATAATCCGACAGTGGATCAAGTTCGTCACATCCCCGCACGAGGGATCAACACGATCATTCTCGGAGAAAGACCGAATAGTTCGTCTGTGTCAAAGATCTCGACAACTTGTACTGACGCGAGTGGAAGAAGCAAGAATGCCGCATCACGGCAGACACAGAGCCATCATCACCGATGCATTCAACTCTTCCTTCTTCGAGGGCATATTGGAATATGAATTTTTCAAGAACTTTACGATTCTAACCTTTGATTGCTACTCCGATCAGATTCATCTAGTCCAGCACCTCCGTCAGTATCAAGAAAAAATGGTAATTTACGCCAGAAATGACTCCATCTTGTGTCAAATCTTCCCCTCCAGCTTGAAGAGAGTAGCCTCCAATTGGATCTACTTTCTTCCGCCAAGATGAATCCACAGCTTCGAGGATCACATCAAGTTATTCCTCTCCCAGTACTCTTTCCGTCAGGAGTTCAAGCAGAACAATCATCACCTCTTCTTCATCAAGATGAGACCCTCCAGACAGTCTCAAGGTGTACATCAGCTATTTCCAGAATCAGCTAGTTACGGTACACAACTATATTGAAGATGCACGGCTCTCGCATTCATCAGCGGGTTACGGTCACCTGCCCGCTGTACAAACATCTGGTAAAGTACGTCACTCGTTGAAGCGATATCCTGTACCGAGCCCAACCATACATCCAGTTGGAAGAAGCAACGAAAAGTTTCACTAACTTATCTTTCAACCGCGGCGATGATGGAGCAAAATCGAAACTACAACACGGAGACCCCTTTGTCGACAACCAGGGTAGCGGGCAAGGCGCCTTCAAGAAGTGACCATTCTCGCACCCTCAGCAGAGCCCACTCCGAGCCTATCGGGTGGATGACAGCTTCACCCTGCTGAAGCTCTAAATTCAGGACGTCTTCGAAGCCATCAAGGATTAATCCTGGGTGAAGCGTCCAGAAATGAAGCAATATGATCCTTCCCGTCCCGAAGCGAAAAACTATTGCCCGTTCCATGACAGCAAAGGACACCAGATTTCTCAATGCCGGACCCTCTATAAGTATCTTGAAGATCTTGTCCAACAGGACTATCTCCAAGAGTGCATCCTCACACACGAAAGCTCCTCCGAGACAGAAAGACAGCAGGAGATCTCATCTCTGAATCGACCATAACACATGGTCACTCAGTACAGAGCAATTGACTAACATAAACCCGACTCTAACGGATAAAAGCTCCATGTATCTCATTCACTTTTTACGTATTTTATTAAAGTTATTTAATAAAAAGATATTCCAATTCTTAATGGCTTCCCTACATCCTTCTTAGGATCCGCAGAATCTGCTCATCAGCCCCCACTCGGCAAGCCTACAAGCTCTTTTCTCCGAGTCATAACTGTACATTCGAGGAGGGATTCCCTCACTCGAGATCCAACAACTTCAAAGTCCAGCTTCCGACTCTCTACATCCTCACAGGATCTGTCACTCTACTCATCAGCCCATGCAGCCAACTCACGAGCACATCTTCTCGAAGACTTCTATCTGTATGTTCTGAGAAGGGAAGCCCCTCACTCAAGAATGACAACACAAGTATTCATCTCTGAAATCACTCTAGCTCATCCCTAATCAGGCCACTGTCGTCTCAACTCCATGGCTGAAGGTTCCCTTTACCCGAAAACCTCTATCTATGTGTTCCGAAGAGGGAAGCCCTACTTAAGAACAATTATACAAGCGTCCGCCTCCGGGTGATCTCTCAGGCTCATCCCTGATTGGGAAACTACCCTCCGGAAGGCTTATCGCCAATCAAACAATTGTCACCCTTTCGGCTTATCCCCGGTCGACAACAATCATCCGAAAGGTTCCTCCCTACCGGGCAACTGCCATGGCTCATTCCCAATAGGGCAACTATCGTCCGAAAAATTAATCTCTGATTGGGCTACTGTCAATTTATCTGTGTTTCAAGGAAAGTCACATTCGAGAATCATAGTGCAAACACCTATCACTGAGTTCCAAAGGCTCATCCTCAATTGGGTAACTGCCTCCGGAAGGTTCATCCCAATTGGGCAATTGTTTCCCCAACTCTATAGTTGAGGGCTCCCCTCACATGGAATCATATACTTGTGTATTCCGAGGAAGGAAAGCCCCACTCTCTCGAGAACGAAAAAACACAAACATCAGCTTCCATGGCTCCCCTCGTCTTGCCCCCTTCCCAGTTGGATAACCGTCCAAATAGTTTATCTCCGCAACTGAAGTCCTCACTTTACTCGAAGGTCAGCGCCTAACAGCCCATTTCACCTCTACGACTGAAGTCCTCACTTCACTCGTAGGTCAGCGCCTAATAGTCCAGTCCATCTCCGTGACTGAAGTCTTCACTTCACTCAGAGATTAAATGTCTGTACGCTCAGAGATGAAGACACCATCCGGAGACAGTAACGCAAACACATCACATTCTCATCATCTGAAAGTCAGACGTCCAAAGGGGCATGATCATGCCACAATACAAATCAGGCAAGATCTAAACAACTCAGCCATTACAAAATACTTGCAATTACATTCCATTATGTCATTACATCTAACGAGTGCAATACATGAAACTGCTTTACATCTCTGTGTTTACTTTTTGAAAAAAATACAGAAGAACCGGGAACATGTCCTGTCATCATTTACAGACCCTCGATACAACAACAAAGTCTTGATCATCAGAAGAGATCTTTCGGGGGCGGTCTTCCTCATCAGCGTCATGACTCCTGAGCGAGCAACTATATGCCTCGATAGCAGCTCATACACCTCCAAGGCAACCGGCCAGCACGACTCTCCACAGCGAACCCCAAGAAGCCCTCCAAGAGCGAGGCAATGACATCCGATCAGACGTACTCCGACAAAACACTCAAAAGGAGAAAGCAACATTTCTCTACTTTAGTGTTATAGAAAGAGGATTAGACTCCGAGATAAGAGGCAACTAACCAACACACCCGACTGAAGTGCTCCACCTCTTCCTTCCTCATACACCCTATATGGAGGAAGGGCTGGATTCTTTAGAATAATTCTCACTCCCTAAAAAACGGGGCAACTCGAAACTAGATCATCGGCTCCAATCGAAACACGCCACCAAGCAACCGCCCCCAGCGGCGGAGTCCGTCACAATGGCTGCTATATGGTGACAAGCTCATCACAATGACTGACATATTACGCCAACCAGACTCCCAAACAACCGGACTCGACCATCATCCTCTACACCTTTCCTTTCTCCATCTGATGAAAAGGAGAAAATAATACACGGTGACTCAGCAAGACAATAGAGGAGAAATTCACAGACAAGACTTCGCAGAGGAGATGCCAGAGGCTACTTCTACACGAAGAATTCTGCCTATTTATAGATGAAGGAGGAATCAAACCGTCTTTAATTCAAATTACTTTCAGTTCACATCTCAAAAATTTCAGTCAACCAAAGAGGCATGATATCAATCGTTGCTTCCCCTCGATCTCAGTCATCATGGCGTGAGGATCCGAAGGGATGCTAGTTACCAATTTCAAGAAGCCAGATCACTCGGCACGCTGGCTCTCAGCCAGCAGCACAATCTTCACATCAATCCAGAAAATCTGCATTAATAATCAGGATCTTCCCCTGCCCACATGCATCAAGTTAAGCCTAAGGCATTGAGGAATCTCTCGCCAATGTAGCTCTCCCGACTTATCTTCTGCAGGATCCAACAAGCGGAAGAGCGGGGGACTGTAATGATCAAAATTTGACCCTCACAGGATGATGCCACATGTTCAAGCAACCAAAAGCCTCCGTCACTCCGGCCATTTCAGAAGCAGTTCTTCGGCGCGAGAATGCTTCTATCACGGAAGCTCCAGTGCTCTCAGCCATCCGAAGCCCCCCGGTTCTGGAGACCTCAACTCCACACAAGATAATCACGGAAAGAGATCATCCTTGATCTCTGCCTTCAGTTAAGTCACTTCAATAGATCATCTCTGATCTCCGCCTTCAGTTACACGCTGATTTTCCTTCACGTTCATAACGTGAACGCCCTCTAACAGTTATGGACAAAGGCGAGATTCTTTGCATACAATCCCAATAATTAAGCGCCAATTATCACGGCTGTTGCAACAAATCTACGTGCAGATCATGCAGTTACGAGGATCACGTCCATATCATTCGCCCCATGCATACAGATCTGATCAAGTATAAATAGCCCTCCTCCAACGAGAGGGAGGAGATTTTTTCCTTGATCCTTTGACATCTAATGAAGCCTAGCGTTAAGGCTCTGGCATACAATCTCTGTAAATCCTGTAACTAGTAGATTATGGTGAATTCTTCTCTTCCTCCCCATGCTCTGTACATCTTGTAACCAGTGGATTATGGTGGGTTCTTCTCCTCCTCCCCGTGATTTTTCCCGATTTAGATTTTCACCTAAAATCTTATGTGTATATCTCCCTTTCTGTGCTGTATATTACTTTTAGTCACGCATTCCTCTCTTCCTACTCTCGCTTGTGGTGTGGATCGACCGTCCGATTATTATATCAAATCTCCACCACATTCTTCTTCCCCTCGGTGGATTCAATATCAAATTCTACCTACCTTCGTAGATTATCATATCTCCAAAGTCGATCATTACCAAGGTTTTAATGTTTTTTATCAAAAGCTTTAGCTTCTTTACAATTCTAAAGAATGGCAATATAAAACCAGCATTTTTTACTCAATGTAAAGATCGAAAATAATAAAAGCCTTTTTTGTATAGTAACATATGATCTCATAATAAAATCCTTATTGCCCCAGAGAACCCTTCATCAACTTGTTCTACTGGACAACCATCATCTGAAAATTAAGAATCTGATTTGCAAATTCCTCCCTGCAAAAGGAGACATAACTCCAAGCCTTTCTTATACACATTGAAAAGGAAAAGAAAAGAAGAAAGAAACATTGCTCATAAAGCTCAAAGTGAAGGAAAAGATATAGAACATTGAAAATGATTTTCTAGAGGGAAAAAAAACATACCCAACATTCAGAAGGCTACAACAGTATTCGAAGACTCGGAGTCGTATCCGTCTCGGTGAGCTCCGAGACGAGTCGGAGACACGAGTCAGTCGATTCAGCCCAGGGGAGCCCGGATCGGCCATGACTCGGGTCGACTCAGTCGAGTCAGGCCTAACTCGGCCGAGTCGACTCCAAGTCTTGGTCGATCGGGGCTCGCAGCAGCTGTTCGCTTGTGACGGCCGAGTCGACCGAACTGTTCGCTCTTGACGGCTTGGCTATAAAGCAAAAAAAAATGGGAGAAAAAAAGCAGACTTACCTCCTGCGCCGATCGCCGCTCCTCACCGTTTGTCGCCGTCGCTCGCCGATCGCCGCCGGTGCTCCGACAATCGCCCTCCACTTCTCTAGGTACTCCTCTCTCAGATCACTTCCTCTATCCCTTTGTCCTCTCCCTCTCTCCGATCCCTTTGTCCTCTCTCTCTCCTCCAGTCTCTCTGTTCCTCTCGCTTTCTCCGATCACTCCCTCTCTCCTCTCTCTCCATCAGCCTTTCTGTCCCTCTCCCAGCTCTCTCTGTCCCTCTCTCTCCGTCTCTCGCTCTCCCCCTTTGTCCCTCTCCCAGCTCTCTCTGTCTCTTTCTCCCTCTGTTCCTCTCCCCCTCTGTCTCTCCCCCTCTCCATCTCTCTCTGTTACTCCCCCTCCTCCGTCTCTCTATTGCTCTCACATCTCTCTTTCCCTCAGTCTCTCTCTCTCTCTTATTTGACAAGTTAATTTAATTTAATTTGGTTTAATTTAGTTTAATTTTAGTTTAGTTTAGTTTAATTTAGTTTAATATAATTTAGTGATTTATTTAAGCTAGGTAATTTAGTAATTTTATTGAAGTTAGGTAAATTTAATTTAAATTAAGTTAAATTAAGTTAGGTAATTTAGTATTGTATTTTGATATGTTTTTACCGATGACGCTTGTATTGATGCTTTCACTTTATGTTTTGTGTGTTAGGTGATATGCTTTGGATATGTGATACATAAATATTCATGTCTACATTTTTAAAGATTTGTCATGATTTTTTATAATTTTTTTGAGCTTTTTATGTAGCGTTTTATGCGTATCGTCCGAGTCTGATCCGAGTCGCTGAGACCGATCCGTCTCGGTGCCGGCCGAGTTGGCAGCTGAGACCGCGACTTTGAACCATGGGCTACAGTAGAACTAACTCCCACTGGGACCTATAAGAATTTGACCCACAACCCTGTTGTCTTGAGAATCATCTGTATGCGATGAAACTTTGGTGAAATTTGTCATGCATATCAAGTGTCATCAGAAGAACTTCAGGGACTATCAGTGACAAGTAATGTAAGGATCGCCAAAGCCATGCTTACACTTGTATTCACGTAGTGGTATCTCCTAACCTCAAGTTCCAATTCGAGGAGTTTGTCTATCACAAAGTGTAGAGCATGGTGCAATATCCTGGATGCAAGATGGTTCCTTTGGCAGGAAGAATGAAGGGGAACTTAATATACCAAGAAAGGATGTCTCCAATTGCAGTCAATTCCTTGGTAGAAGGGTGTAAAGGGAACTAGGAAAATTTTAAGGTAAGAGTTCAGATTCCACTATTAGGAAGGAGAGTCTGTCGAGGACTTAAATAGAGACCTAGAGCAGTTTCCCTTTTCTATTTTCTTTTCCTTTTTGCCCTTCAGAAGAAGAGCCTTGGTACAAAATTCTTTTAGACGCAACTCATATTTAAAAAAAGGCTGACGGCAAGAAGTGGTAAGATCAAAGAAAAAGCATAATTAGAATCCATTTTCCTTCAGCATCAAACTACTCCAGGCTAATCTATTGCAGAGTTGGTTTTTTCAAAGTTAAAGAGTATGGTACCATCTCTTGCAAGATAGTTTCTTTGGTGGGAAGGAATGACGGAGAACTTAATCTATCACACAACGTTTTCTCTACTGTTCATTCCTTAGTAGAAAGATAAAAAGGTTACTAGTGAAGGTGAGAGTTTAGAGTGTACTGCTCAGAAGGAGAGAATCTGACAAGGACCTCGAAAAGAGGCCTGCTGCTATTTTCCTTTTCTTTTTTCTTCTTTCAAGAGAAGAGCCTGGTCCATAATTCTTGCTAAATGCATTTCATATTAAGTTAAAAGGGTAAATATAAAGGCCCCCCTAATGTTTGGACAAAATTTAGCAATACTCGTAATGTTCCATTTTATTCACTTTCGCATTCTTTACCACCAAATTCTTAACTTTTGTTAAATTGAATTGTCCGATAACACATTACCCTTTTTATAAGATAATAGCCTTAAAGCCTTCTTAATTCCAAATCCAAGTTTCATCACACCCAACATTGTCCTAACCCTCAACCAAAGATCCACTCTCTTCTGGACTCCTTCCCTCTCTCTTCCACAAAACCAATTTCTCTCTCCTCTCCCATTGATTTGATCAAGCGCCCCCCCCCCCCCCCCCCCCCCCCCCCCCACAAAAGCTGATCTATGCGCCCATTGCTCTCTCTTGATTAGATTTTATCCGAATTTAATTCGAGTGAAGCTTTTGTTGTACAGAGACCCTCTTTCAGATTTTTATGAGTCATTTAATTGTGATTTAAGAGCAGGTCAACTATTTCTAATAGCCATATGTTAAAACTAGAATGAGTAGGTCATCTACATGGCCCAAACTAGTTCATATTAACTAAACTTTAAACCATATATGATTTGGTTAAATGGAAAAGAGAATTGAAAACAGACCTAAAATCCATATAAGATCAAACAAACAATGGTCAAATAAGTTAAAGTTGCTCTTCCTATCTCACTCCAAGCAATACCACAATTATATCCTTGTAGCCCATATTAAATCCCTAATTTTTTTTTTTTTAACCTTATAACAAACAAATTCTTATTATGTATCTAACTAATCTCGCTATCGTGGCTGCAACATACCTCTACTTCCTCTCTAATCACTTTCTTGTATGGTCGAATCCTTCACCACTCAACAACTTCCATTTTCTCCAAAGAAACAAAAAAGAAAAGAAAACAGAAGAGAAGAAGATGATGATCTCGACGAAAAGAGAACAAGAGGAAGGGGTTTAATGGAAAAGGAGAAAGAGGAAGGACAGAGAGGACGGGGCTCTCATACCAGATCAAGAGAGAGAGAGAG
>JAVJIF010015726.1:0-113725 GCA_038442645.1 Agave tequilana
TTTATATTTTCATTTTGTCACCTAAATCTATATTTATTTAAGTTGGGACAAAAACACACTCTGCGTTAGTCACTTCTAGGAGAAAAGATATATATAATTTTTCTTTTTTAGTTTCAGATCTTATCTAATCCATTGTAAATTGATGATATATACCCTTCATTTCCTTTGTTAATTTGATATTTTGATATCTAACTGCGGGTGAGTTTTTGTCCCAAGTTAAAAATTTAGGTGTTAAAATGAAAATATAAAGACTCTAGACATATGAAAAAAACCGTCAGAAAGTAATATTCGCTTTATTTCAAACTCCAATTTCTAAGAAAAAAGCTGCTCACTGAAATCAACATATGATTGTATCAGTAGCGGGACGTTCGCGATTGACAATCTGAAAAGGTTTTTGATGACAACACCCGCTTAATAAATATACACAGATGGTTGTGCTTCACGTCGAGACTCGATTGTTGGTTTCATTTGGATTAATAATGTTACCAGTAGCACCGACCTAATAGAAACTTAAAAAGCTAGTTCAACCTCTACTCTGAAAAAAAAAGCCAAGCAATGCCAAAATAAATACTCATGAATGATCCATCAGAAGATTGCATTTGGATCATGGTTGTTGTCTATTTTGCAATATTATATAGGTCACAACGACATAGAATTAATTGCCAACAGGACACTGCAGGCAAATACCTAATTAGAAAATGGAATGAGAACAGACAGACACCGACACTGTCCTTGATACAATTTACATTTTTCTTTAAAAAAAAAAAAAAACAAACGAACAAAGAATACTATGAAACTGTCTTAAGTTTTAATTAATTAGTTAGCTTGTCAAGGCCAAAAATGGCCTGCAATTAAATAAAGGCAGCTGTAGAGAGAGGCGGCAGCTTACAATTGGCAATGAAGCAAGAGAAAATGGTGTTGTATTGAGGATGCAAGCTTGACAAGAGTCAGAGACTGTATTTGTAAAATATCAAAAATAAAGGAAATTGTTAGATTCTTGTCTTGGATTGCATCCCCAATTGATTGTGCTAAGATTTTGCTTTATTTTCAAGAGTAGATAATGGTCCAAGAAGATCCAACTCGATTGAAGAAGACGATTGATTGAAGCAGAAGAAACAGATCAAGGAGGAGCAGTCTAGTCGACTTATAAGAAGTATAAGAGAGAAAGATTGGTTATACCACTACTATAGAAAAGAGATTTCACGTCAGCAAAGAACTGACATTAAAAAAAAATAGCCGCCGACGTCTACCCGGCCGACGTGGAAAGTCTTCAACTTTCCACGTCAGTTTTAAAGTGACGTGGAAAGATAAGTTTTTTAACGTCAGTTCTTCAAAGAACTGACATGGAAAACTTAACTTTCCACATCAGTTTTGACAAAATCTGACGTGAAACATCGTTGAGAAAAAGAAATATCCACGTTGGTTGTTTCAAAAACAACATGGAAAATTATTAATCCAGACTTACAAACTTAAGTTTAAAGGTCGGTTCTTTCTCTAACCGATGTGTAATGTGTTAATAGACGTCGGTTCTTTAGAGGACTGACGTTCAATGTCTATGAGACGTCGGTTTAAAACCGACGTCCCATATTTAATATATTTTTTTAAAATAATAGTACAAAACTTTCTGTACATATCAAACACATAGATTGCAGCACCAACCAACCAGCTATATATACAGCCTGTACATATCAAATAGAAACATATCAAAAACAAATTGCAGCCAACCAACCAGACAAAGTACTCAATAACAAAATCTTATACATGCATATATATCATCAAACACGTAATTAATCCAGCCAATCGATCTACACATACATATGTAATGAGAATAAGAGCAATTTAACACAATACATAACACACACACTATTTTGTACAAGATTCCTCAAAAAAATACTTAATTACCATCAATACACTTCATCAAATAAGTCGCTCACTCTTTCTGAACTTTCAGCAATTTCATATCTGTATATGCTGTTTTATTTTCATCGAATTGTAAACATATTTAATTTTTATTTATATTAATTGTAACACTGACAAAAAAGCATAAATTTTCAGAAGTTCAGAAGATTATACCTTTCTTGGAATAGGATAAATTGTAAAATAATGATTTGACACATAAACATCATAATATAATATCCACACATAATGAAATCTGGTTGACGGGGACATTATAAGAATTGAAAATATGTATTAAGCAAAAGTTAAAACTTAAAGTTTTTTTGTCGATTTCTGAAATAATTACCTGAATCTTTTTCATGAAGTAAGTCTACCCATCGTCTTGGATTCAACATGGTGAACGCCCTATTCATAAATTACAGAAAATAAACAAGATTATTAATAAATATTTTAGAAGTATTTGATGCATTAATAAATATAAACAAGATTAAATACTCACACATCAATTACTTTCTTGATATCTTTTCGCACTTCATCCCCTACGAGTCCAACCAGTATTTAAGAGAAGAGCTCGTGTCAATCATGCACAGAGTCCAATAGCCACTGCAAGATAAATTCATTTATGAGAAATTAAATTAAATTTGTGTGACAATTAAATTTTATTATTAGTATATCAATGCTTACCCTATATATATGGTGCAAAATACAACTAGTTGGCCTGTCCACCTCTTGCAATGAGTTCATGACATAGTGAGCCTTCAACTCTGTTTCATCTATATAGCTAGCCACAAGTTCTATATGATGTAAACAAATAAAACTATACAAGTGACTCAAGCCCGTGTCCACACACCAATCATATAAGGACATAAAATTATAAGAAATTATCAAGATGGGTTAAATATAAAATAATTAATATTTTATTAATTGAAAAACAAACATCAATTACTCAATTCATGTACAAACAGATACATGCTGCGTTTATCTCTTGGCGGCTTATGAACCTCTCAAGGTCGTTACGCTCGAGGTATATGGCCATTTCGGTTGAAAATAACTCTATATCAACGGGTACTGCGATGATGGATCCCTTTACCATACCCGCACATATGCAACTACTTTTGCTATTTTTCTATCTGGTGGAGTAGTCACTGACTGATTGACTGACTTTACAAATGTCTGCAAGCTCAGTGGAGTCACATCCTATACCACTCCTTCCCTTTAACCTTTGCCTGTCATGATACAATGGCTAAATAAAATTGTGCACATTTAATTTAAAATTTAGAGTTGTACTTTAATTATGATAAATATACTCGTATATCCAAAGTGATAAGTTTCTTAGGCCATGACACGAAACTACCAAAGCATCACGGATCGTTGTCACTCATCACGTGGAATTGATAGAAGAGCATCCATATCCAATGGATCCACGATACTCACTTTTATATTATCGGATCCAATTAGTCCGATGTGAATGATTTGATCATTATCGGTGTTGAAAGCTCATCTGTGCGCCACAACACAATTTCATGTTCAAGGCCAAATCAATTAGAATAAACCCACCCTGAGACAATCATATAGTAAGCATGACAAATAATCATGTAAGTGTGTAGGTGTATATGTGTGTGTGAATGTATGGTTTGTACAAATATTAAATAAGATTACTTCTGAAATCTCGGATGAATCCTTTAAAATTGTACAACTTTCATTGCCGCTCTGCGGCATATAATGGCGTGGCGGATAGCTCGGCGGATTAGTATTCATTTGGAATTCCCGCCGCATCATTTTTTCAATTTCAGACATGAAGGAAGCTCTTTTATTTATCTTCTCACCTCTTCCATTCATCTTCTCGCCTCTTTCATACTTCTTCTTAAATTTTCCTTTCTTCTTGAAGTTTGACTTCCACCAATCTAGCAACATCTTCGTTTATAATATCTTGACGGTGTCGACGAGAAGTATGAAAGTAGTTGGACATTGTAACCCTTTGTTCGACGCCTGGAACACGACTGGGGTGCTCGGGCTTACCAATGCCATGGATAGAATATCATTCATCCCAGATGGATGAATGTCTCCCTAAGATGCCGATTGAGAAAGACGATCCTACAAAAAATTTGAAGAGAAACACTTGTATTAGTTTCAAATAAGAGAAAACAGTTATGACATTTTCGTTGTAAGTTAAACACTTACAATGTCACTTGCAACAGCTTGACTTTCAACATTTATGTATGAACCGTCTTTTCTGACCCTAACTTTAACTGACAACTCATGTCGGAGAATTGAGAATACAGATGAATCATTCTCAACTAATCTCTAGGATATCTGTTGTACAAAACATATAGAAAATATATAAGTATAATCTATAAAAAAATATTTAAACATTAAAAATCAACACAAATTTTTCTTACCAGTTCTTGTCAAGTTAGGCATATCCTTTACGAGGTAGTGTGTGGGGATAGATATTCAAATCCTGAATATCTTTATTCTTCTGACTTAAAGCCCATTAAAAAACAATTATTAAGCAAGCATTAAGATTTCAAACAAGACATTTAATTATAAAAACATTTTTTAGTTATGTGTATTAACCTGAAATTCTATAGTACTACGCTGAAATACGAACTGATCCTACACTTCATCAACAATGCAATCATATTCCGAAAGGGGGTTTCTGTATTACCTTCATTATGTACTCCCTTGTCAAGTTATTTTTAAATTGTCTCTACATTTTTCCTTCAGAAATTAGTAAAGAATGACGGTACCCCTCATCCAATTTATAATCTGCAATATATCACAAAAATATTAATGTATAGTGTGTGTGTGTGTGTGTGTGTGTGTGTGCCATGCTTGATGTGTGAGTGTGTGTGTTCGTGGTGTACATGTGTGTGTGTGTGCGCCATACTTGATGTGTGTGTGCCATACATGCTTGATGTGTGTGTAGATAGTGATGGTGGTGGTGGGTGTATATGGATGTGTGCCATATATGTTTGATGTGTGTTGTGTGTGGTGGTGGTGGTGAGCATGTGTGAGTGTGTGTGTGTGTGTGTGTGTTGGTAGTGTACATGTGTGTGTGTGTGTGCGCCATGCTTAATGTGTGTGTGTGCCATATATGCTTGATGCGCGCTGTGTGTGGTGGTGGAGGTGGGCGTGTGTGGGTGTGTTGGTAGTGTACATGTGTGTGTATGCCATACTTGATGTGTGTGTGTGTCATATATGCTTAATGTGTGTGTGTGTGTGTGTGTGGTGGTGGTGTGTGTGCGCGCGCCATGCTTGATATGTGAATGTATGTTGGTGGTGTACATGTGTGTGCGTGCGCACCATGCTTGATGTGTGTATACTATATATGCTTGATGTGTGTGTATGTGTGTATGTGGTGGTGGTGGTGGGGTGTGTGCGCGCGTGCCATATATGCTTTATGTGTGGTGTGTGGTGGTGGTGGGCATGGGTGTGTGTGTTGGTAGTGTACATATGTGTGTGTATGCTATTCTTGATGTGTGTGTGACATATATGCTTGAAGTGTGATGGTGGTGGGGGGATGTGTTTATATAGACAATTAAATTATTCTGAATTTACTTACAAAAATATCTTCCCAGATCTTATTCTTCAGCTCTTTAGGAACCTCGCGTCAATCGAGGATGTCAATAGGGACATAATGATGAGCCATACTTTCAAGATAACTCATCAATTTTTTTCTGAATTTTTCAATCGGTTGATTCTTCTAATTGAACTCCACCAAAATTTTTCTTTCCTGATTCCTTGTTAAGATGAGATCACCCATCTTAGTAAGGCCTCGAGTCCTCTTCTTTGTCATACTTCTACTGCCACTATCCCTTCTACTGCTATACTCTGGATCCATATGCCTGTTAAGGAATATAAACACAATTTATTAGAATCTTATCATAAACGTAATTTGTAAGAAATAATAATTTTCATAAAAAATAGACAAATTATACAAAATAAGAAACAGATAAATAAATATATCTTTATATCTTTAATTTTTCTATTTTTTAATATTTTCTCCACAAATATTCCTTCTAAATGATCTTCTCATATGTACAACTCGTCATCGATGTTATCATTCTAATCATTATCCTCACTATTATCTCTCTGGTAATCCGACTGAGAAAGAGGGAATATCATTAATATTATCCTCAGTATTGTTCATGTCATCACAATCGGGTGTAAATTTTGGCGACATCGAGAGAACAATAGAGCACTTTTTATCAGTATGATCTGTGATGTAAAATACTTGTTTTGCAATTTATGCCAATATGAATGTGTTTTCTCTGTGACCCTCTTTATAAGATCCACTAGAATAAATCCTAGCTTGTTGACCTTCATGCCATTATTATTCTTCACCGACTTACAACAGAACACGGGAACATGAAACATAGTGTAATCTAACTCCCATATGTCCTTGATTACCCCATAGTATGACATGTTTACAAACACTAGTTTGTTATTTGTGGCGCTAGAAATATGAATTGATTGAGCCGCTAAGGTCACCCCACTGTTTTGTTCAGTGCAATTGTTTTCATATGCTTTTGTATAAAAATAATAATTATTTGTAGGATACCCACGGTGAGACAAGACGTCCGTGCGAGGCCCATTCACTAACCATCTCAAAATTTTAAAAATAGGATTTGATTTAGTTGTTAACCGATCAACAACTCGATTCTGGAACCACTTAATGAATATTTTATTGTGTTCATCTATTACCCATTTTCCTTTCCTGATTAATTGGATTGGTGCACCTTATATACTCCATATGATCATTTATATAAGGTTGTACTTCATTAGTGTTATTCAAGACATATTTATTTGCTTAACACAAAAAGTCTTTGTTGACAGTAACGGCATTTTGTCTAATTTTACCAAAGCCATCTATTATTTTAGTGCAACCCTTATTAGGAAGTCCTATAACTTCAATATTTGATAAGTATTCATTGCAAAATTCAATTGCCTCTTCATATGTGTAACATTCAACAATGCAACCTTTGGGTCGATTTTGGTTCCTCACAGATCCTTTTAAGATTTCATGTATCGCTCAAATAAATACATCTACCTTAAGAAGACTGGACTATATAGTCTAATCTCTCTGATCAAATGAACCGTTAGATGCCATGATATTAAAAAATGAAGGTGAAAAATACATCTCAAGCTAACACAATGTAGCAATAATATCTTTCTGCAACTCTTATAGTTTTGTTGGGTCAATTACCTAGCTACATATTGCATTGAAGAAAAAACAAAGTTGGGTAATGGCATAACGAACATGTTGTGGCAATACATAACATATAGTTACAAGTAGCAACTATTGCATCAATGCATGATAATCATGAGATTTTAAGCCAACTAGCTTTAGATTTTTCATTGAAACGAGACTTTGAATATTTGATGAGTAACCACTTGACACCTTAATCCCAGAAAGACACTGACATAAGTCTATCTTCTTCTTTCTAGACAAAGTATGACATGCTGACGGTAAAAATGTATTTTGTCCCTTCTGCTCTGGTGCCAACTACTTGCGAGTATACCCATTTCAATCAAATCTTTTCTAACTTTGACTCCTTCCTTAGTCTTACCGATTATATCGTGTAATGTGCCAATAATACTATCACATACATTCTTCTCAACATGCATTACATTAAGGTAATATCTCATAAATAAAAATGTTCAATATAGGAGATCAAAAATATTGACCTCTTCTTCTATACATTCTTTTTAGCTATACTTTTCTTTCTTTTACCATAACTTGCTCTGGATAGTTCACCCGTTGATATACCTCTTTACCGCTCAATACCTTTGGAGCTCTTCCTTCTTCTGTACAACCATTAAAAGCTTTTCGCAGCCTCCCATAACGATGGAACATAGGCAAGAATCTTCGGGAATCAAGATATATTATCTTTTTGCTATGCTTTAATTAGAGAGAAAATGTGTCTTCTTCACATACGGGACCTGCTGATTGCAAATAAAAGCAATGAGAATTACCATCTAGCTTTTGGGCCAACGGGTCGTGTCCACGAGGAGGAATGCGATAGAAGCTTTTCGATGAATTGTTAAATAATAAAGAATGGTGTTTGTGTTTTTCTTTCTTTTTTTTTATATTGAAAAAGAGAATGGAGAGAAGGGAAGTGATTTACAGAAAAATTTAAAACTTGGAAAAGGCTTTAGAGAAGATGATCTTTTAGAAAATGATTCGAGAGTGATTTGGCTGTGATTTAAATTATGAAAAAGATTCTGGCTCACTAATCTTCTACTCAACTACTTACTTATCTCAAGAATACTTTGGTGCATCACTTTTATCATAAGCAAAAACCTTTATTTTCTTTTAATGTTCAAGTAAAACAAATAAGATGGTTTTAGTTTAAATCTTAAGGTCTTTCTTAGCACAACATTAAAAATAGAATGTTAAACCATCAAGCGCGAAGAAGCAAGTATGGAATAAAAATGATTTAAAAATATTTGTGTTTTGAATGTCCAAGTTTAAAAGAGAAACATCCTCATGTGCTTTCAAGAACAAAGTTCAACTTCAGACATTATTATGATTCAAGAAAATTGCTTTCATAAAAATCGATCAAGAGAAAGGAGGTAGAAGAGATTGATTAGTGAGCCTAAAAGATAGTTTAGTTACTCATGAAAAAAAGAAAACAAATAAGAGAATGAAAATAAAACATAGACATACCAAATTGAGTCGAGTTGAAAGAAGCAAGTTGAATCTCCTTTGATTGTCACTTCAAGGATGAATTACACACTCAATTCCACTCTTCTCTCTTTGCTGGTCTAAACTGAAAAGTAAAGATGAGATACAGCTTCTAATAACTATCTAATAATACTCTTAAAACCCTAAAAATGAACAAGAATTCTAATCCTAATCTTCGCTTCCTTTTTCAGTGCAAAACCTGCCTTTTATAGACAAAAACCCAGAGGGGAGAGGAGTGAGGAGATAAGGGGACCAAACACTCCCCTTATCTCAACCAAATGGCCACGGATCCACGGCTCTACCCACGGATCCGCGGCCAGGATGTGGCCAAATGGCCACATCCAGGCGGGGATCTGAATGGCGTGTCATTTTTCCCCTTTTAGATTTGCTGTTTATCTCTAATTCTGATTTGATTTCTGATGATTCTCAAGCTAACCGATTTGGATTCTTATAAAACCAAATTAACCGGTTTCCAACTTCCCTGATTTGCAATAATCTCCCTTAATTTTTGATTTTGAATTAATTCTGAATTAAATCACAATTTGATGGGCTTTTGGGCTCGTTTCTCTTCCCTTTCCTTTAGCAATGGGCTTGCATTTTATAAAAGAAAAATAAGACTTATTAATAGGATTTATAGATAATAAATATGGTAATGTGATAATTTTTATGCAATATATGTAACCGATCACACCCCCACACTTATCTTTTGCTCGTCCTTGAGCAAAAAAATCAAAACTAATCCTAATCAATTATTATACCCCTTTCGCAGATCACTCGATTGCACTGAGCATGTACAACAAGCCGTTAAACCTCTAGGTCACCCCTAGAGGATGAGTTTTATCTCGTGAGGGTTTTCAGTGGATTGCACCCATAAAATCCATAAAGAAAGAGAAAAAATGTTAGAATTTCGAAAAGCATTTTGAAAAGAGAGAAAATATTTAAGATATTGTTGTAAGAGTTCAAGTAATCTATAAGTTATAGGAAAATCAAACTTTTCATTCTTAAACTTAGTCTCTATTCAAAAACATGTCATCAATCAAAGTAAGGAGTTAAATTGTATTTCTCATCTAGTCTATTACTTTACCTTAAGTCAAATACACCTTCGTGACCGTGAAGTTTGACTAAGGTTCTTTAACATTAACTCTTATGCCTTATTTATATTTATTTTTGGTGGTATTTATTTCTCAATTCCACTTGGCTTTCTAATCTACTCATGTAACGGGCCTTTAGTCGGTGACACCCAAAGCGGATAGTCTTAGGGCACCAGGTGAGAAAAACACCCTAAGGACTTAAGCACTCGAGCAAATAAGGCCACGAAACCAAGGATTTTATTTATAAAATGTACCCCTTTTGGCTTGAATACTTATGCTTCATGAGGCACAAATACCCAGCTTATTCAGAGGATATATATAATATATATATATATATATATATATATATATATATATATATATATATATATTTCAAACTTATCTAATTATCTTTTGCATAAATACCAAGGTTTGCTTAGGCCAAATCACCTAGCTAATCAATAATTAGATTTTCATATATATATATATATATATATATATATATTTCTCTTTTTTTTTATAAGGCATAAGATTTTTGTCTTTGAACCCTAAGTGTGTAAGTGTATAAAGTGTACATATTTCTTCAAGGTAAAGATCAAGACTAAATTACTTCCATCAATTTTCTTCCTAACCCTGAAAATCAAATAAGTTATCTTATTTTGACCAAGTATAAGAAATCCTAATTATGATTTTTATTCCTTAAAATTAACTTAATTTCTTACAAAAAAATATATCAAAATATTGTTTCTTTTCTTTTAAAAAGTTATATATATATTTCTTTTTTTAGTTGTTATATTAGTCATGTTAAAGCCCTTCCCCACACTTATCTCATACATTGTCCCCAATGTATGAAAGAAATGTATAGATGTATGAAATGGAATGTAAAGAGGTGCATAATAAATTATATATATATATATATATAATATATTATATATATATATAATATATATATATATATATATATATATATATATATATATAAATATAATGCACAAAAATATGTACAACATTATGTTTCTCCCACACCTAAATCTTTTTAGGTTTCATCCCTCTAGCTTTCTTCCAATCATTCCAATGGGTTCTTTTATAGGGCATAGTGGGGAGGCCGGTCTACTTGTCATTTTAGCTCTCTTCCTCCCAATCTCACCTTCTTTAAACTTTTCTTCCTTATATTTCTACATCTATTATTCAAAAATTGATCACCGTCATACTTCACAGTTGAAATTTCCTCACTATGAATGCCTAGGAATTCTAACTTAGTTCCATACATCTCCTCAAAACTTAGGTCAACACTTTCCCCTAGAGGTGTGTATTTAACCAAAATATCTCTAGTCAGTTCATCCAAACACATGAGTTCTTTTTCGAAGAGGTTTTCAAAGAGTAGGTCAATTGGAGGTTCTTGAATTATATTCTCATACGATATATCATTGATTTGCTCATCGAAAGTGAAGATATTCAAATCAAATTTTCTTTTTCTAAATGGGACTCCAAAATTAGGATCTCTAACATATGTCTTCTCATTAAGATAATCACATTCATTCTTAAATAATTCATCAAGAAACAAAGACTCATTCTCTATACCTTCACTTTCTTTATCACAATTATTTTCAACAAAGTTTACCTCAAACATTTGATCTCTTATCTTACGAGGTTATTTTTCTAGGTTGAAGACATTGAATTCTCTAGTCATATCCCCAAAGGTCAACCTCATAGACCCATTCCTATAATTGATAATAGCATTGGTAGTAGCAAGAAATGGGCACCCTAGGATAACAGGAGTTTGAGCCCTAGGATTGGACACAGGTTGTGTCTCAAGAATTATGAAATCAACTAGCTAGATAAATTTCCCTACCCGGATAAGGACATCATTAATTTTCCCCTTGGAACTTTCACAGAACATTCAGCTAGTTGGATTATGACTCGAGTTGGACTAAGATCGCCCAACCTGAGTTGTTAATAAACTGAGAATGGAAGCAGGTTGATACTGCCCCTAAGTCAAGAAGTGCATGACTAATCTCGACTTGTCCTATAGTGCAGGCAATGGTGGGACAAACCGGATCCTTATACTTTACAGGGATTAGACCCGACAGTGGCTCACTAATGTTAGTGGCTAAGAAGACTTTCTTAGGTACATTAGTCTTTCTCTTCTTGGTGCACATGTCCTTAAGAAATTTTGCATAGGATGAACTTGTTGGATGGTATCAAGAAGTGGCACATTTATCTTCACTTGGTTGAAGATCTCAATTATTTATCCATGTGTGGATTCTGCTTGTTGTTCTTCAGCTTATTAGAAAATGCTACTGTAGGCTTGTAACCTGACTGGTTGACTTATTTGTTTTAGATTCGTCAGATTTGGAAGGATTGGAACTAGATGAGGTGGATGCTTGAGTGAGATTGTGCTGAATGAGATTGGATGGTGTTGATACTTGATTATCAACTTTCTTTTCCGACCTCAATGTATGAACAACATTACATTGATTCAATGATTGATCCTCAGCCAAATGAGCTTGTTGAGAATTCTTAGGATTCATTATTGGCTGACTGGGCAAGGTACCCTTTTACCTCTCATTCTGTGGATTGGCTAATTGACTTATTTGACCCTCTAGCCTCTGTATTATTTATATGAGAGAATCTTGATTCTTCATATACCTTTTCATATTTCTCTCAAAATCAGTCATTTTCCTTTCAAGATGAGGATTCTGGATAGAAGATGGTGGAGCTTGGTTAGGAAAGTTTTGTTGATAATTTGAAAAATTGTTCGGAGAATTGTGAGGATAATTTGGAAAGTTGGGTTGATGATTGGAAGAATTATTGGAATGATGGAAATGACTTGCATGGTTTGATCGTAGGTGATCATTGTTATGTTGGTTCCATGAGAAATTTGGGTGATTTCTCCAGCCAGGATTATACATTGGTGCGTAAGGATTATTGTTCGGCCTTGAAAAGGCCTCATTCATCGGTTCTGAAAAGTGTTGTTAAGCTTGAAACATAGGACACTCCTCAAATATATGATCATGGCTTGACAGTATGTACAACCTGGAGTTGGAAATTAGTTTGGGCTGATTTGATTGACGGGACTTGATTCCTTAGTTTCTAAAACTTTCAGTCTTTTCGCTAGGTTAGCTAATTTAGCCTCGTTAGCTATGGATGATTCAATAGAGTAGAGACCTCCTTTTCAAGAGATGGATTTTGAATTTCTCGAGTTTTCACTAGTTGGTTCCCATTGGATGATCTTTTCAGCTAGATTCTCATATAAATCCCATCATTCATTCTCATCCTTCTGCAAGAATCCCTCTTGTCACATGATTTCTAAGAGGGTCTTGGTTGAGTAGTCTAAACCGTCATAAAGAATTTGGCATTGTCGCCATTTCTCTATTCCATGATGAGGACATTGGACAAGGAGGTCTTTAAAGCGTTCAAAGTACCTCTAAAACGGTTTACTAGGTTCTTACTTGAACTGCATGATGTTCTTCCTAGCGAGAGCGGTCTTATGAATTAGATAAAATTTCTTCAAGAAGACCTTGATGAAACCATCCCATGATGTGATATAGCCAGTCTCTAAGCTGTAGAGCCATTTCTTGGTTAGTCCTTAAGAGCAAATGAGACAAATCTCAACCTAATAGCATCATCTGCAAGGTGTGGGATTTTCATCATTAAGCATACTTCCTCAAATCTCTTATGAAGAAATAAGCATCTTCAGACTCAAAGCCATGGAACTTAGGGAGTGTGTTGATGAACTGTGATTTAAGTTCAAAGTTGTGTTCACCAACCGATGGAAGTTGGATGCAGGATGGAAGTGAGGTTCTAATGGGATAGAACCTATCCTGCAAAGATGTCGGTTGAGCCATAACCGAATTTGATCTTGGTTCGAACTTGGGTGGTGATGTGTTTCTAGTTAACCTAGATGAATTAGGGTCTCTTGACCACACTTGCATATACAAACACAAACACAAACAAGTTCACCAATTGTCAACAAGAAGAAACAATCAAGCCTAGTCTAAGATAACTTTGATCTAGACAACTCCTAAGTAGTTGATTTTCCACAGGAGATGTAATGCATACTTTGACCACAAACTAATCAACCAGGTCAGGGTAAGATTAGTGGGAGATATCTGCGCAAAAGCGACGGCCTAATTAAGCCAAACCATCAACTTTCGGGGTTTCGCCCCTCAATCCCTTTCCTTAGACACTGATTTGGCAATAGTCAAAATCTAACACCTTTCCCTTAGGATAATCTCCTAATGATTTGAGATATCCCTAAAGCCAACGTCTATCAGATTTTAAATTAAGCTTAGGCTGTGCGTGCTTGGGATGGTTTGTGGGCTAAGGAAGGGTAATGACTTCCCCACCTTATCTTGATTTGGGTTTTGCCCTTAATATTGATTGTGCAAAGTGTGCAAGATATAAAAAAAGTAACATTCACAAGCAAATATCACCCAAGAATGTTTCCTAAACTATATTCTATGCATACGTACCTTGTCTCCAGCTATCTTCAACAGTAATCTTAAAAGAAACGTAATTAGACAAATGCCTAGAATGCAAGTCTAAACATTTTTAAGCAATTAGCAATCAATCAGATTACTGTTGGATTAAAAACATGGAGTGTGAATATCAGATATAGCAAAAATAATACACAAAAACTATATTTTTGCAAAGCGATATGTCCTGCAAAAAAGAGTTTTTAGTAGTCCAAAAATTTCAAGTTTTTGCGCTGCAATTTCTTGAAATTCTGTTTTCTACTTTCGAGAGTAGGGGCACAGAATAACAAGTCTCCCCCTGCAAAACTTGAGTGCTAAATTTGATTCCTTAATGTCCCTGAAACAAGACACCAAAACTTGTTAGAAAATAATTACACCGTTTTCTCCTCGGCAACGCGCCAAAATTTGATTGCAAATAAAAGCAATGAGAATTACCATCTAGCTTTTGGGCTAACGGGTCGTGTCCACGAGGAGGAATGCGATAGAAGCATTTCGATGAATTGTTAAATAACAAAGAATGGTATTTGTGTTTTTCTTTCTTTTTTTTTATATTGAAAAAGAGAATGGAGAGAAGGGAAGTGATTTAAAGAAAAATTTAAAACTTGAAAAAGGCTTTGGAGAAGATGATTATTTAGAAAATGATTTGAGATTTGGCTGTGATTTAAATTATGAAAAAGATTCAGGCTCACTAATCTTCTACTCAACTACTTACTTATCTCAAGAATACTTTGGTGCATCACTTTTATCATAAGTAAAAACTTTAGTTTCTTTTAATGTTTAAGTAAAACAAATAAGATGGTTTAGGTTTAAATTTTAAGGTCTTTCTTAACACAACATTAAAATAGATTGTTAAACCATCAAGAGCGAAGAAGCAAGTATGGAATAGAAACGATTTAAAATATTTGTGTTTTGAATGTCCAAGTTTGAAAGAGAAACATCCTCATGTGCTTTCAAGAACAAAGTTCAACTTCAGGCATTATTATGATTCAAGAAAATTGCTTTAATAAAAATCGATCAAGAGAAAGGAGGTAGAAGAGATTGATTAGTGAGCCCAGAAGATAGTTTAGTTACTCATGATAAAAAGAAAATAAATAAGAGAATGAAAATAAAACATAGACATACCAAATTGAGTCAAGTTGAAAGAAGCAAGTTGAATCTCCTCTGATTGTCACTTCAAGGATAGATTACACACTCAATTCCATTCTTCTCTCTTTGCTGGTCTAAACTAAAAAGTAAAGATGAGATACAGCTTCTAAGAACTATCTAACAATACTCCTAAAACCCTAAAAATGAACAAGAATTTTAATCCTAGTCTTCGCTTCCTTTTTCAGTGCAAAACATGCCTTTTATAGGCAAAAAACCAAAGGGAGAGGAGTGAGGAGATAAGGGGACCAAATGCTCCCCTTATCTCCACCAAATGGCCATGGATCCACGGCTCTGGCCGCGGATCCGCGTCCAGGATGTGGACAAATGGCCACATCCAGGCGGGGATCTGGATGGCGTGTCATTTTTCCCCTTTTGTCTGGTTGGATTTGCTGTTTGTCTCTGATTCTGATCAGATCTCCGGTGATTCTCAAGCTAACCGATTTGGATTCTTATAAAACCAAATTAACTAGTTTTTCACCCTTCGTGATTTGCCATGATTTTCTGATTTCAAATTAATTCTGAATTAAATCAGAATTTGATGGGCCTTTGGCTCGTTTCTCTTCCCTTTCCTGTAGCAATGGGCCTGCACTTTATAAAAGAAAAATAAGACTTATTAATAGGATTTATAGATAATAAATATGGTAATGTGACAATATATATGCAATATATATGACCGATCTTGTATGCTTTCACACTGTATCCTAATAAGTTTTCATATCCTGGAAAATCACTGATTGTCCAAAGTAATATAGCTTGGAGCTTGAAATTTTCTTGATGATATGTATCGAATACTGCAACATCTTCTTCATATATTATCTTTAATTCTTCAATAAGAGGTGCCAAATAATATCTATATAATTTTTCAACCCGATATTAGCAATAATAACATCATAAACTTGCACTTCATGCACAACCAAGGAGAGATTGTAAATAGTTAAAATAACTGGCCAAGTATTGTGTGTGTTGCTTATGTTACCATGCAGGTTCATTCCATCAGACGAAAGACCTATTCGGAGATTTCCTGCATCACACCCAAAATCGAAAATTTAGGATCCATCATATTCTATTGCGGAGAATCAGCCGGATGACGAAGCATATTATCAGAAATTCTCTTGTCTGAATGTCACATCAAACTTTTTGCATGTTCTGAGTCCCTAAACATGCATTTAAATCTAGGTATTATCAAAAAATACTATATTATCTTTGCTGGAATTTTATTCTTATTTTTAATGTACCGATCCACTTCACAAACCGGACATCTCTCCAAACCTTCATAATCTTTTCTGTACAAAAAACAATCATTAGGGAAAGCATGAATCCTTTCGTAATTTATACCCATAGAGCACAAGATCTTCTTGGCATCGTATGTTCGATCTAAACGTTCACCCTACTTCGGTCCTCTCAGTCACTTCTTCAGGCTGTTCGGCCCCGACCATGATAGATTGTCCTGCATGTCCTCCCTCCGCCAGGATTGTTGGGCCCCTACTGCGCAAACCTCGGGGACGAAGAGTCAGGGCTGCCTCCTCTTCTTCTTCTTCCTCCTCCTTCTCCTCAGCACCAGGAAGGATTATTATTTCATGCATTGTGAAGCTTCAGCCTCAGATTCTTTTTTGGCCTTCTTCGGGCTGGGCTCGCCTTGAGAAGCAAAAACTCGAGGACGCTTGGACACAATGTACCGAGCCCTCCGAATGGGGTGTTCCTCTGCGGCTCCTACTACAGGCTCAGACATCGAAGCCATCCCTGTCTTGCTGGTCTCTCTTATTGCCTCCCTTTCTGCTTCCTCTCAGCCTCCTAGTACTCGCTCATCCCTCGCATGCGACTCTTAGAACCCGACTTGACCTTATACGTTGCCTTAATACTCTTGATATAAAAAGTATTCATTCCAAAGCTGGGTACCCTGCTTGCAAGGAAATACCATGTACAGAAGCCGAGACTTGTATAGCAGTTAGGCGTCCTGTGAGATAAACTGAAGACGACCCTTGTTCCCCCAGCTACACTGTAATATTACGCCTGGGCGCCTTCAAATAGGTTACCACTGAAGCGAAGGCCAGTGTTGGGGTTGCCGATATATAGTTGATCATAACTGAAATGCCTAGCAAAATGATTTGGCATGTAAGGCTTGATCGTACATGAATCACCTTGCCGAAAGACTAAATATCTGGGCTGTAATAACCCTAATTAGTAATACTGTATTTTTGTTTTTCCTAAAGTATTTATTTTTATTTAATTTTTTTTATTGTTAATTATTAACTTGATTATGACTTATTGCATTATTAAATAAATAAATTATTTTGGAATATTAAATGGTAATTTGGCTTTATATATAATTACCAATATTTCTTATTAATATTTTAATTACTTATTACTATTTCTTCTATGATTATTCTTATTTTTAACTGATATTATTTGTGCTAGTTATTACTATTATTATTCTTTCATTATGATTATAATTTATTATTATTACTATTAGTGTTATTATTATTAATATTGTTGGTGTTTATTAATTATTATTAGTGTTAATATTTTATTCTTTATTTATTTTAATATTAGCGTAAATATTAGTGGCAGAGGTAGTTGTTAATTATCATTTCTATTATTATTGTTATTGTTATTATTAATTATTATTGTTGTTGTTAATTAATGTTAGTATTATTATTTATGTTGATTAATTATTATTGTTATCACTAATCATTATGATTATTAATATTATTGTTAATTAATATTACTATTAATTGTTATTATAAGTAATGGTTGTTTCCTTAAGATTATAATTATTATTATTACTACTATTATTATGGCTTGTATTTTTATTATTATTAGCAGTATCTTCTTTCCCTTGATTCCTATCTTTACCCATCATCAACCCATACCCTATAAGCCTTAAACCTATAGCTCTATTCCATTATCTATACCCATACCCATTTAACTCAAACCCACTACCCAAACCCAATAGCCATACCCATTATGATTCTTCTCCTATATAATTCTAAGATTAACTTAAACCTAACCCTAATTATAATCTTCTCTTCCATCTCACTTCTCCCACAGCCGTCACCGCATCTCCTTGGCCTTGCAGCCGTGAGATCCCCCTCCCCTCTGCCTCGTTGGCCGCAAGCCCGTGCCCTCTTTCCCCTGTGCGCGCACACCATGGCCGGATCCCATGCCATCCTTCCCGAGTGCTATTGAAGCCTAAACAATCCCCAAGTGCTGGTCGTTCCCCCACCTTCCATGTCGAGATCACTCCTTGTCGCGCTTCATCTCCAAACTGGAGCACACCCGTCTCCCCTATGACAACAGTCCACGGCAATAACAGCCCCACCATGGACAGCCTTCCTGTGCACAGCCCAAGCTACGCCGGAGTTCTAGTGCCAACAACCTTAGCCCATGGCAGCGCGAGTGCGCCCTACCCGCAACAGCCCCCTGCGCGACCTCCAGAGCCCCTATGGCCGACTTCTCCTTCTTCCTCAGCGAACCTCGGCAACCACCCAAGTGCGCCAACACATCCAGCACTGCCCTGCTGCTGCCATCCCTCTACAACTTCCCTTGGCTTGGCCGAAACACCACGGCAGCCACCCGTTATGTGCGCACCCCACATGGCCGTGCACCAGTCCTATGTGTGTGCCCACATTCGGCAACAGCACAGCCACAATATGGCGTGATCAACTCCACCATCCCAGCGTCCAAGCATCCCCCCTTGGCTGCACTCTCCCATGCCAAGCCCCTCTTCATCATGGCCCCAATATCCGAAGTCCGAACCCCTCTTCCGTCGCTCCGTGGGTCGCCGTTGATCGCCCTCGGCGAGCGTGAACGCACCCGCGTCCATCACGGCGAGATCCTCTATCCATCAACCTCCTCCGCGGCCTCCGCCGCCTCCGTTGGTGCGCCGCAAGTCACGCCGTTGCGTGAGTAATTCCCTCCTCTTTCTATTTCTTTCCCTTTCATATATTACATATATTACTGTGTGTGTTTTTACATGATTGTATGTGTTATATTTCATAGATAGTGTAGTAATTATTTGTAGGTATTTATATGTGTGCATGGACTTGGATGTGTGCGTGAGCATGGATGAGTAGGTGATGGATATGTATGTTTGTGGGGGTACGTATATCTAATGTGTATACTCATATAAAGGTATTTATATATGGGTATATGTGTATGTATGCATGATTATGAGTGCGTATGTATGCATATTATATGTATATTTATAAGTGTATGTATTTATATTAATGTGTGTTGGTATTTATTTAAGTATGCATGTATGTAAGTGTATGTGTATATTTATGTGTGTTGTGGGATAATTGTGAGTGTACCCGTGGGTGTATGCACGTGTGGCGTACTAGTATGGGTACATGAGTAAGTGTTTTATGTGTGTGCATTGATCCCCCTTCCTCTCTTTGTGTTTAGTGGCGTGTTACAGCATTTCGGACTCACTCGGACGATCCGAATTTGGTAACGAGAGATTCGGATTTGTATCAATTCTGGACCCGATGCACAGGCGATTCGAAGACCGATCCATGAGATGATCTGTAGATCAGTACCGGTTCGTGCAGTGAAGACCAGACGGCGATTCGGTTCCGAAACCGCGTCATTTCATGTGAGTGTTTTTTCTTGTATATTTCCTTATTTACCGTTGTCAGTATGCGTTTACATGTTACCGTTATCATTTTATGTGATATTCTGTTATATTTTATCAGTTTGATTCCTTGTATAACGTCATGAGACATCAATGGTTTTTCACTTTATTTACGTAATTGATATGAGCTTGTATCAGCGTCATTTCATGTGTTGGTAGCTTGTCGCTGTTGGCTTAGGCCTAGTTTTGATACACCTTAGACTGTGACTTTACTCGGCTCGATCTTGAGGTTGATATAGTCTGTATTAGTTATCAGATTTGATATTCATGTATTTGGTGATTATTTCTGACCGGAACACTTTTGGATATTGTGGACAAGTAGATTTGACATCTCTACCGATATGAGACGGTTAGAGATACCACAGATAAAAATCAAATGTAGTTGATGTTAGACATTTCGGGACTTGATGTTTTATCGTCAGGATATTAGTATTTTTGCTAGTTCTAATTTAGTTATTTATTATGTTGGATTCGATCTTAGTTAAGAGGAAAGATGGATTGTGATTTGGATTGATTTTGAGTTGAAGTTAATCTGGAATTTACATTCTTTATATTGGATCTTGAACTCATTAAGATGGGATGGATGTAGCTAGATTTATAGTTGTGAGTATTTAAAATTTATTTAGATGATATTTTGCTGATGTTGAGTATCAGATATAGACCATTCTAGATTGCACTTGTTTGAGGATGTTTTCTCTTTAGACGTGATTTCGGTATGTGTTTATCTAGTTGGTCTCGAGGATATACCATATGCTTCATGTTTAGTTATTGATTACTTCAGTTAATAGAGATTAAGTTGTTGTGATAGTGACCTAATCGATATTGGTGATCTTGTACTTCAGAGTTATCAGATAGCAGTCATCACTTTATCAGTTATTGGTGAGACTATTTGTTGGTGATCATATGATGTATTTCAGAGTTTATAGTAGTTGTCAGTGAAAAACACCTGGAGGGGGGGTGAATAGGTGTAAGTGCTAATCTAGTGAACTAAATGCGCTAAATGCGGAAGCTTAAAACAATTCTTGCAACACACTTAATACAACACACAAGTGTAGCCGAATTCTCCGTGAAGGGCTCTGGACTAACTCCTCTTGATTTCCCTAGATATGGGTTGAGGTGCTATGTGAAGCTCTTGTGGTTAAGTATAAGTGAGGCACACACAAACAACCAAGCATATAAGAGATATAGCAATATGAAATATGCAAGGTACAACACAAGCAAATAGATATGAATGATATGACAATAAGAATGATGCTATGCACAACACAAATGTAAAGAGAGAGAGTTAGAGAGACAATAGATCAAACGCTAAGACAAGATATGTTTCGAAGTTCGAGCCCCTAGCTCTACATCCCCGCCTTCACCACCGTGAAGGATTTCCAATCCACTATCTCCTACCGAGGGAACCTCTACCAAAGAGGATTTGTTACAACACTAGGAGTACCGAACTCCTCTCTCAATACAAAACACCACCTCACACAAGAGGGGTAGGCCCTTAGCCAAACAACAAACACCTCTACCTAAGAGGGTTACAATCACCAAGCTCCACCTCACACAAGAGGGAGCAAACCAATCACCCAATCAACCTCTACCAAAGAGGGATACAACAAAAGCAAGGGTGTACAATCTTGGAGGCTCAATCAACCTCAAACAATCTCTCTTTTCACTTTTCCACAAAACACGATCCTAAATAGATTAGGATAGAAGATATAGCTCAAGTGGAAAAACTAGGTGTTTGGAAAACAAAGACTCAAAGAAAAATACTTGGGAAAACTCTTGTAAAAGATAGAAAATGAAAGCCAAGACAAATCTCCCAAATTCTCTTTTCTTTGATTTTTCTAAAAACCTAAAACAATTTAGATTGGAAGTTTAAAGCCCAAAAACTCTTTTGAAAACTTGTTTTAAACTCTGGAAAACTGGGAATTTTTCTCTTGTAAAAACCTTGGCCAAAATCCCAAAGAATTGGGGTTTATATAGGCCAAAACAGAAACTAGCCGTTAGGCTGATATGGCAGCCTGACAGGCTACCGGTCGGCTGGCCCGGCCGACCGCCAACGGTCAGAAATGTGACCGTTGGGGAAACCCGGTCGACCGCCCGGTCGACCCAAATAAACAGAGAGCACTGCTCTCAGGTCCGGTCGGCCGCCCGGCCGACCGTCCCTGTGTCTGCCAAACGTGCACAGGTTTGTGCACGTCGGTCGACCCCAAGGGTCGACCGGCCTCTGGTGCGGTCGACCCGTGCGGTCGGCCGTCCTGGCCTGTCAGCCACTGTTCTGGGACAGAAAACACATGTTAAAATATTTCTAAAAATCTTTTAAGTCTTTGTAAAAATACCCAAAAATAGTTTTATCATTTTGCATTGATATATAAACATGTGGTAAAAAATTTAGCTCAAATATCAATCAATATGAACTATTTTTGTGTTTTATCATTTTTACCAAACCAAAACATGTATTTTTATCAAACTTGGATTTTTCAATACATGAATAGGAAAGTCAAAATAAGTTTGTTTAAAAGTTAAGCATGCATGTATAGAATGAAACAACTATACATATATCAATTAAACTTGTTTTGATCAACTATTCATGAAAACCAAAAACCAAACATAAAACGTGTGTGTTTGTGTGCACTTGAGCATATCAACTATACTAAGCTTTACAAATGGATCTAAACACACTATCTAAACTATGGATACCTAAGTCTTCTTGACGATCTCCATCTTCAAGTAGACCCGATCCAAAACTCCATCCATGGGCTAGGCAATATGTGATCTTGAAGTTTGAGCCCTAGAATCATTTGTGAAGCTTCCAAAACACCTCTTGTTGAAGCTATCACCAAACTAACATCTTGTTATAAGATCTGAGACTGAAAACACAAGAATATTAGTAAACATAACTACATGAGTTAATCATCATCAAAACTAGGGTGGAAGGCCTTTGGGCCAACAATCTCCCCCTTTTTGATGATGACAAAACTCATGGAGTTATATATGCATGGATTAAAGTTAAGCTTCAAAGAAGCTCCCCCTTAACTCATGCATAAACAAATAAACATAATATTCAATGAATATTAAACATGAATACATAGATACGCATAAACAATAAAAGGTTCTAGATACCAAATGAAATATTCACAATAAACATGTTCTAGATACCAATTAAAATCATAATATATGTAAAAACATAAACATGCATATCATATAAACTCAAAATCTTTCTCCCCCTTTTTGTCAATCATCAACAAAGGGGTAAAAATAAAATCAAAACATAAACAAATTCTTCTATCAACAAAACATGATCTAGACACCAATGAAATGTGAAAGGTGCTCTAGATACCAATTAAATGAATAAAACTTTGAATTTTCTTAAAACAAAATTTTTAGATACAAACTTAAAACATAAACATTTTGATATCAAAAGATAGTATTTTTCTTTTTAAGCCATATAAACAATTTGATTGTGATATCATATGCTTAAAATAAACATCAAATTTCCAATCATAAAGTGTGGGAGTGAAAATCAAATACCAATTGAAATATGAAAGTCAAATTTTCTCCCCCTTTATGAAATACAAACTAAAACAATGCGTAGGCTTGATACCAATTTAAAAGTAATCAATTGAAATAGGATAATCATTGAGGTTTTCAAGCTTAGCATAAACAAATATTTGTGCTCTAAGATATTGGAATATAGTAGGCACAAATAAAACATATATGTATGAAAAAAAATAGATACCAATAGACATTGATACCATTGAAATGAAAGCATACATACATAAACACATATGAGTATACAAAAGAATCAAGATTGATACCAATTGAAAGAGTTCAATGATACCAATTGACATTACAATAAAAGCATAGTATAACTCATATCAAAATGAAGAATACGAACTAGTTAAAATGGAAACTTTTGTTAACTAGTACGAAATCCTTCAAGTAAGGAATAAACTAAAAATAATTTTCATAAAACACATGTAAATCACATAGCACTTAAAAACACTCAATATTCAATAAAGTCCATACATGCTCATGAAAACATACTCATGAGAAATATTTTAAAAATGGTGAGTGTACAAGTAATGTGTGACATGGCATTATGAAATTTCCAATAAAGCTTAAAATTCCTTGAAACAATGAAAGTCATCAAAATTATTTAATCTTCAAGGTATATGTATGTCTTATACAAACTAAAGCATACATACATATCCAAAACACAACGAGTCCACAAAATATATGCATTAAGGCATGTGGCTCAAAAAGGATGTATATGTATAATAATAATTTGGATAAAATAGACATATACATGAAGTTAAACAAATAAACACGAAATCAAGAAAAACTAAATTTTCACCAAAATAAATTTCATTTCAAGGTATATGTATGAATTGTCAACACAATAAGTATACATACATATCCCTAAACACAATTGAGTCCATATATATAGATTTGCATGAAAGGCAAATGACTCAAAGGGTATACATGTATAACTTAAGGTTTGGCAAAATGCACATATACATGAAATGTAAAACACTTGATCTACAAAACAAATCCAAAATGGGAATACAAGTTTAAAATGTATGAATCATCAAAACTAGACTATACTAGCACATCTAATGGGTTCAAATAAGCAATCAAGCCCAAACATATATAGATTTATTTGTGGCCCATTATATGCACAAGTATAAGTCCTAGTCTTAATGAAAACTAACATCTAAACATGTAATCAACACATGAAGCATAAAACCAAGATATAAATCAACATGATAAACATAAACATGATTATTATGAATATCCACATGTTATTAGATTTATGATGTACATGATAGCTAATCAAATATGAGAACACAAAATAATAATCTATATTAAACATGGGTGTCTCAAATACTATACATGTATGTCAAGAATCTAATTAACATGGCATTTTCATACTAATCACTAAACAATGAATATTAAAAGCATGAAAACAATAAATAGGAATTAGGAATCGTTACCAAAACCTAGAAGGCAACTCTCCTTGTCTCCAAAACATGGTGGTCCTCTCCACCAAACATCCCTTGAAAGTGATGCATCCAATTGATTTCCTTTAAGTACGGAACGCATCCACTCCAAGGTACCGCTACTCTCACGTCATGTGAGAGCCCACACCTACATCAAATAAAGGAGGGGTGGTCTTTGGTACCCATATCTTATTGGGTCCATGGGGGTTAGTATCATTCCTAACCCAAACAAAATTCTTTGCTAAATTTACATTATGTAATCTATCAAAGCAAAATTTAGTAAGGTGGCCCTTACGTCCACAATGTGTACAAGTGTACACATGAGCATACTTGTGATGATGGTGTCCGTGAGAAGCATGTGTATGCCGTGGAGGGTGTGCATGAAAAGATGAAACTTGTTTCTTTCGAAACAAAGATTCCAATCGTGTATGCCCAACAACACATTGGCTCAAAGTGGAGCCCAAACAGTCTACACTCTTCATAAGCATGAATATATCATTGTTGATCAAAGAAGAAGTGTGGCATGCAATAGGTGAGGTGTGTGACACTACCCTAGCATGGCAAACATGTGCATCAATCTTATTTTGTAAAATAACATTTTTCTTTAAACACACATCTAAATCATTTGAAATAGAAATAATTTTATTTTCAAAGCAACATTCTCTTTTAAAACAAAATCAACTTTTGAAGACAAATTTTCATTTTTCTTCAAAATAACATGGCAATCATTTTTAGATTTTAAAAACTCATTTTCTTTAAGTGCAAGTTCTAATTGAGATCTCAATGAATCCCTTTCATTATAGACCTCAACCTTCTCTTGCAAAACCTTGTCAAGTTTAGAAGATAATTTTTCATTTTCTTTAGTTAAAGCAAAAGTCTTCTTTTTCAACAAATTATATTTTTCTATTAGTTTTTCACAAACAATAAATAGTTCTTTATTCAAAGCATGGGGATCAACATAATCAACACATGAAGAACTAGAATCAAAATTATCTAGTTGAGTTTCCGATTGTACCTCAAGGGAGTCATTCCCTTGGACCATTAAGCATTGAGAATCGGATTCTCCACTAGACTCCTCCGGTTGATTTGGCAATTGAAGCTTGGAGGTGGTGGTTGTTAACATATTCCACACTGCAAATGCGGAATCAAAGTTAGAAGCAAGCATAAGATATTCTTTATTTAATGTGCTTCTAATAGCCTCAAGGGCTAATGCATTGGCCCCTATATGCTTGCGGTCACCAAGATAACATCTCTTGGTAGCGGCAAGGAAAACATGCAAACCTAGGGTCTTTAGGTACATGGACATCCTATACTTCCAAACAACAATGTTGGAAGGGTCAAAACTAGGTGGGGTCATGAAGTCCATGGTAAACTATATGAGTGTGCAAACAAGCAAATACAAACAATAGATTAGAAAATAAATGGATCTCACTCCTAGGATGTTAAGCCTAATATCAGGAGCGTAGGCTCTGATACCAATTGAAAAACACCTAGAGGGGGGGGTGAATAGGTGTAAGTGCTAATCTAGTGAACTAAATGCGCTAAATGCGGAAGCTTAAAATAATTATTGCAACACACTTAATACAACACACAAGTGTAGCTGAATTCTCCGTGAAGGGCTCTGGACTAACTCCTCTTGATTCCCCTAGATATGGGTTGAGGTGCTATGTGAAGCTCTTGTGGTTAAGTATAAGTGAGGCACACACAAACAACCAAGCATATAAGAGATATAGCAATATGAAATATGCAAGGTACAACACAAGCAAATAGATATGAATGATATGACAATAAGAATGATGCTATGCACAACACAAATGTAAAGAGAGAGAGTTAGAGAGACAATGGATCAAACGCTAAGACAAGATATGTTTCGAGATTCGAGCCCCTAGCTCTACATCCCCGCCTTCACCACCGTGAAGGATTTCCAATCCACTATCTCCCACCGAGGGAACCTCTACCAAAGAGGATTTGTTACAACACTAGGAGTACCGAACTCCTCTCTCAATACAAACACCACCTCACACAAGAGGGGTAGGCCCTTAGCCAAACAACAAACACCTCTACCTAAGAGGGTTACAACCACCAAGCTCCACCTCACACAAGAGGGAGCAAACCAATCACCCGATCAACCTCTACCAAAGAGGGATACAACAAAAGCAAGGGTGTACAATCTTGGAGGCTCAATCAACCTCAAACAATCTCTCTTTTCACTTTTCCACAAAACAAGATCCTAAATAGATTAGGATAGAAGATATAGCTCAAGTGGAAAAACTAGGTGTTTGGAAAACAAAGACTCAAAGAAAAATACTTGGGAAAACTCTTGTAAAAGATAGAAAATGAAAGCCAAGACAAATCTCCCAAAATTCTCTTTTCTTTGATTTTTCCAAAAACCTAAAACAATTTAGATTGGAAGTTTAAAGCCTAAAAACTCTTTTGAAAACTTGTTTTAAACTCTGGGAAACTGAGAATTTTTCTCTTGTAAAAACCTTGGCCAAAATCCCAAAGAATGGGGTTTATATAGGCCAAAACAGAAACTAGCCGTTAGGCTGATCTGGCAGCCTGACAGGCTACTGGTCGGCCGGCCCGGTCGACCGCCAATGGTCAGAAATGTGACCGTTGGGGCAACCCGGTCGACCGCTCGGTCGACCGCTCGGTCGACCCAAATAAACAGAGAGCACTGCTCTCAGGTCCGGTCGGCCGCCCGGCCGACCGTCCCTGTGTCTGCCAAACGTGCACAGGTTTGTGCACGTCGGTCGACCCCAAAGGTCGACCGGCCTCTGGTGCGGTCGACCCGTGCGGTCGGCCGTCCTGGCCTGTCAGCCACTGTTCTGGGACAGAAAACACATGTTAAAATATTTCTAAAAATCTTTTAAGTCTTTGTAAAAATACCCAAAAATAGTTTTGTCATTTTGCATTGATATATAAACATGTGGTAAAAAGTTTAGCTCAAATATCAATCAATATGAACTATTTTTGTGTTTTATCATTTTTACCAAAAACCAAAACATGTATTTTTATCAAACTTGGATTTTTCAATACATGAATAGGAAAGTCAAAATAAGTTTGTTTAAAAGTTAAGCATGCATGTATAGAATGAAACAACTATACATATATCAATTAAACTTGTTTTGATCAACTATTCATGAAAACCAAAAACCAAACATAAAACGTGTGTGTTTGTGTGCACTTGAGCATATCAACTATACTAAGCTTTACAAATGGATCTAAACACACTATCTAAATTATGGATACCTAAGTCTTCTTGACGATCTCCATCTTCAAGTAGACCCGATCCAAAACTCCATCCATGGGCTAGGCAATGTGTGATCTTGAAGCTTGAGCCCTGGAATCACTTGTGAAGCTTCCAAAACACCTCTTGTTGAAGCTATCACCAAACTAACATCTTGTTATAAGATCTGAGACTGAAAACACAAGAATATTAGTAAACATAACTACATGAGTTAATCATCATCAAAACTAGGGTGGAAGGCCTTTGGGCCAACAGTCAGGTATCGGCACCTGTTACCAGTTGTTAGTGACACCATTGTGTTAGTGGTTATATCTCCAGTATCCTATTTTAGATGTCAGATATTAGTTGTCAGCTACTCAGTTGTCAGATATTAGTTGTCAGTTATCAGATTATCAGCTAGTATTGACATCAGCAGTGGTTAGAGACTTTAGTTACTATTACATATTAAATCACATTAATTGCTTATTAATAAAAGACACTATAACCTGGGGAACAGGGATAATTGCCTGATGATGCATGTCGTGTATTTTAGAAGGACTTATTATGGTACCGAGTTGTGGATTCCAACCATGGAGAACCAAGGTAGTATTGGCTACCTAGTTATTCAGTTGTCAGTTATCAGGGCTATGCCCGATTGTGGCGCCACACTAGTTGTCTTTTCGTGTGGGGCTGTGGTCTCAGTTATTAGAGCCTCGCGGCTTGTCCTGGCTCAGCGCCAGAGGTATTAGACTGTGGTCCCGGGCATGCACGATACCCTTTCAAAACACATGCACTACACTGGCAGGCAGCTACAACAATGATAACTTTGTTTGATATGTAGGAAAATGGCTGTGGTATGGGACACAGCTAAGTACTACATTAGTTAGGTTAATAATAACCAATCAAACTAGTGACATATACTACGTTACACATCTTTGTTGGCCAAAGGCCTATCACCCTAGTTTTGATGATGATCAACTCATGAAGTTATGATTACTAATGATCTTGTGTTTAATTAGTGACAGATTCCTTATCAAGATCTTAGTAGGTGTGGAGCTTCAACAAAGGATTTAAAGTCAAGTTGGAAGCTAGCACCGGTTGATTCACGAGCCTATGCATCAAGAACACATCTAGAGATGAGCTCGGTGGATTGCATTTGGACCAAGTCAAGAAGATGAGAAGCCTTCAAGTGAAGACTTCAAGAGGATGAAGACTTGTGTCTAGGTATAAGATTTGTATTTTTGTTTTAGTAAAAGATGTAAAGGATAGATAGTTGGTGGATTGCTCAAGTCTATATCACACACACACTCTTGATTAGAACTCTTGATTTAAAGTGCTTTCATAAAAGATTTTTATGTTTAGAAAAGAATTTTTATTTAGAACAAAGATTTTCTTTGAGACAAAATATTTATCTTGGATTTTGGTATTTCATAGTTCATATCTTTAAACCAAAATCATGATTAGAGCTTTATGTCAAAAACATAGATATTCCATATTGATTGTGTAGTGGATCATATCCATACACACCATGCTTTTAAATGAACTCAAATATCTTGTTTTTGTATTTGATGAAGATTAGAAAAACAAGTTTGGAAAAACATGTTTTGGAAAAATACATTTTGGTTATTGAGCTAATATTTCCAAGTTACAAAAATAGACCAAAACATCTATAACATGTCTTGATTTTGTGCAAGCATGTTTGTTCTTTCAAGTATATTGGTAAAACTATTTTTGTAGAATTTCTATGTATTTTTAGGATTTTATAAAAAGATTTTAAATCCTGTTTTCAGACCTGGAGACTGGCTGACAGGCCATGTCGGTCGACCGGACCGGTCGACCGATGTGCACAGCCCTGTGCACGTTGTCAGCACAGTGGCCGGTCGACCGGGTCGGTCGACCGACCAAGAGAGTTTGCTCTCTGGAAATGTCCAGTCGACCGATAGGTCGACCGACAGTTCATTCCAGGTTATCGGTCGACCGAGCCGGTCGACCGGTGGCTGCAACGGTCAGAAAAATGACCGTTGGCCGGTCGACCGGCGGTCGACCGACAGCACTGACACAGCCCCAACGGCTCTATTTTCTGGCAGCCTATAAAAGGGGTTTTGTCAATTGTTTGAGGTTAAGATTTTTGAGACTTCTTGAGCAGTTTTTCTGATACTTTTAGAAGAGTTTCTCTACAAGATTTTAGTGCAAATACTTCCAATCAAAAGGAAGAGTTTTTATCAAGAGAGTGTTAAGTGATTCTTTGAGTTTTTCACCATAGTCTTTCCTTGCTTTTCTCACACCACACTTGAGCTTTCCATTGCTAGATATTCCTATAGGTGTGTTGTAGTGAGAGTGCTCTTTAGGTGATCAAGTGTTGTGATCATCAAAGAGATCCTTTCTTTGTACTTTGAGGAAGCGGGCAAGTGTGCTCGTTGTGGTTGGAGTTCGGTTGTGAACTCTTGGTGGTTCGAGGTGCGGCCTCGGCAAGCTTAGGGGGCTTGCGAGTGTACGGGACTTGGGAGTCCGAGGGTTTGTAGGTGTACGGCACCGAGGAGAGATCCGGTGGGATCTTGCATAGTGGAAATCCTTCGTGTGTCGAAGGCGGGGATGTAGAGCAAGTGTGCTCGAACCTCGAAACAAACCCTTTGTGTTTGCGATTGCTCACTCTTGCTCTCTTTCTCTTTTTGTCTCTATTTTATATCTTGCATTCAATTTATTGTGTTCATCTTATATATGCATGATATATACCCTTGTGCTTAATTGATATATAATTGCGTGGGATTGTTGTTAACACTAGTATTCAACCAAGAGAGCCAACGCGGCACCTCAACCCATTCAAGGGGAATCTAGAGGAGCTTGTCCAGAGCCTCGCAAGGGGAATTCGGCAACACTCTTGTGTTATACATAAGTGTTTAATTAAAAGAAAGTTTAATTTGGTCATCCTAGTTTTAATTCCGCATTATTTGTTCATAAGTGACCATTAGATTAGCCATCACCTATTCACTCCCCCCCCTCTAGGTGATCTTACAATTGGTATCAGAGCTAGTGCTCTTGATATTGGGTCTAACAACCTAGAGTTAAAGATCCTCCTTTAGGCTAATCACAATATTTTGTACACACACCATGGACTTCATGTCACCACCCACCTTTGACACTCTTAACATCCAAATTTGGAAGGTTAAGATATCTTTGTTCCTCAAAGGACTTGCCTTAGTGTATATCTTGCCACAACTAATAAAGAATATTGCTTAAATGGTAAGAACATTGAGGCTAATGCAAAAGCCCTTCATGCTATTAAGTCAACCCTAAATGATGATTATTTATCTAGGGTTTCTAATGTTGAATCGGCTTTTGTAGCTTGGAACATCATCACCTCCCTTGGCGAAAAGGACCTATACTATGCGGGGAGTGATTCGGACGTTGGAAGCGACATCTCCAACGTATGCTATATGGTCCAAGGGGATAACCCCCTTGAGGTAAACACCGAATCCGATGATGAGGATGTAGACATGTCATATGATGAGCTTGCTACCTTTTGTCATCTTATACTTGAAAAATATGACATGATTAAAAAGAATAATAAAAATTTGAAAAAGGAACTTGCTTGCATGCATATAGAACAAGACTCTTTTAGAGATAACATTGCATGCTTAGAAAAAGATAACAAGATTTTGAAAAAGAACATTGATTGCATGCATGTAGAAAATGATTCCTTGAAAAATAAACTTGCATGTTTAGAAAAAGAAAAAGAAGATTTGAAAAATGAGAATGTTTCCTTATTTTCTAAATTGAGTATTTTGTGTGAAGGAAACAATACTTTGAAAGAAAAGATTGACTTGGTGGAAAAACAAAAAGAAGATATTTTGCAAGAAAATATTACTTTGAAAAGAAAATTTGTTGAAAAAGAAAAAGATTTTGTTGCTAAGAAGAAAAAGAAAAATGATTCTTCATCTCATCATGCCTTTCATGCTACCACTAATGAGATTAAGAACTTGAAAAATAAAATGAATAATTTGAGTTCAACTTTGAACTCTTGTGCATTTAATCATTCTAAGTTGGAATCTTTGGTTCAAAAGAAACAAGTTCCCCATGCTCATGCACATACTCATCATGCTCATGCTTATGGTGCACATCACGATCACAATCACACTCATAAGCATCATGCTAAGGTGTACATTTGTACACATTGTGGCCGCAAAGGCCATCTAGCAAAATATTATTTTGATAAGAAACCATACTTATATTTTGCTAAGTATAATAGATTTTGGGTTCCTTACAACAATGCTAACCCCAAAGGACCCAAGAAAACATGGGTACCAAAACCCCCACCTTTTGATTTTGATGTAGGTGAGGGCTCTCACAAAACGTGAGAGGATTGGTGCCTTGGTAGCCGATGCAATGGACATGATGGACAAACATTTGGATGCATTGCTATCAAGGAATCTTGGTGGGAAAGACCACCACACTTGGAGCTTTGGAGTTGGTAACAACCTCTAAACTCCTACTTTTATGTTCATGCTATTTACTTATGTCATATTCATAGCATGTTCATGATTTTGTTTTAAGATTTTTCATGTGCTTCATGTGGTATTTACATGCTTAGATGTAGAATATTTCAAAACTTGTATTCATACATAGATGTATAGTGAAATACAATTGACTCATATATATGATTGAACTTCATGCTCATTTGTATCCACTTTATGCATATGTATAAGACTAGTTTTGATGATTCTCTTTTATACATGTTTTACCTATTTTAGTGATTTACTTCATGTATATGGGTGTTTAATTCAAATCTAATAAATATACATGTATACCCGTGAGTCTCTTGCCTTCATGCAAACATTTAATAGACTCTTTTAATATTTGGGATATGTATGCATATTGCTAGATTTGTATAATTCATACATATACCATGTAGATTATTTTTAAGATAATTTGTTTTGATAAAAATGATTTTTATGTGTTGGTTGATAAAAATTTTAATTAGTCATATTTGATTTGAGCTTCAATAACTAATTTCATGTAGATACTACTTACATAACCTTTGAACACTCGATCTTCAAGAAAAGATATAATTTGGAGCTTTATGGAATATGAGTGCTTGAACTTTTATGTATTTAGTATTATTCATGAAATACATATGATTTCATATTTATGAAGGATCTTTAACTAGTTTGTCAAAAAAAATCCATTTAAACTAGTTATCTATTCTTCAATTGATGCACATGATCCTATTTTTATGGATAAATTCTTTTGTGATTTCAAAATTTTGATGCTTCATTGTATTGAATATTAGTTTAGATGTTAGTATTTGTCAACACTTGGATTTATAATTGTACACCTTATGGACCACAAATAAATCTATATATGATTGGGTTGAATGCTTATTTGTGCCTATTAGATGTACTAGTATAGCCTTATGTTGATGATCATTACATTCTTAAACTTGTATTCCCATTTGGATTTATGTTATGATCATGTGATTTCATTTCATGTATATGGTTATTTTGCCAAAACATTAAGATATACATGGATACCTCTTGAGTCATTTGCCTTTCATGCAAATCTATATATATGGACTCAATTGTGTTAGAGATATGTATGTATGCTTCTTGTATTGACAAAACATACATATATTATGAAACATTTTTTTAATAAAATTTTTTTTGATGATTTTCAAGGTTTTAAAAGTTATGATAATTCAAAATTTAAAGGAATATTGAGTTTTATTGTAATTTTCATGATGCCATGCTTCACATAACATTAGTACACTCACATCTCTTGAAAACATTAAATGGACTTTATGGATTAGAGTGTTTTAGTGCCTTGTGATTTATGCATATTCCATGAAAAACCTTTTGGTTTATTCCTTGATAACTAGTTCGAATTCTTCATGTGTTAGATTATATGACATATACACCTAAGCCTATTTCTCTATTGGTATCATTGGTTATTTGCAATTGGTATCAATATGAACCTTTTTGGTATATACTCATATTTTGCTTTCTTTATATGTATGTATCCATCTCTATTGATATAATCTCTTCATACATATATATGATAGTTGTGTGCTTGTTTTACAATTGGTATCTTTTAAAGCACATAGATTGTTAATGCTAAGCTTAATTAGACTTCAAATTGGTATTTCATAATAAGCTTGTGCATTGTATTTTTTTTTGAAATTAGTATCAAAAATTCAAAATTTGATTATTTTACAATTGGAACCATGCAAAATTGTGTTATTTGATATCTTATAATATGATCTCTTTCTAAGATATCTCAAAATTTGTTGTTATTAAGAAAAATTCAAAATTTATTTTATAAAGAAAATTCAAAATTTTTTTATTTGTATTTCCTATATGCAAGGAGAGCTTAACATCTCTTCTACATATAGATTCATGTTGAGTATATTATAATTTGAGGAGCTTGACAACTCTTCTTTTCATGATATACGTGTGTAGGGGAGCTTCACATCTCCTCTTATGCATGACATATTATACGTTATGTGAATTAGGGCTTGTCATCCCTCTTTCATGTAATGTATATGTGTCGGGAAGCTAACTTAACGTCTTCCTCTTCATGAATTTATATCGCATATAAATTTTATTGATTGATTTGTATTTACCCCTCCTTGATCTCTTTGTTTTTAACAAAAAGGGGGAGAAAATTTGTTTGATGTATTTTTACTTTGAACCCTTTGTTGATGATTGACAAAAAGGGGGAGAAGTATTTGAGATTGTATTGTATATGCATGTTTTCATTGCTTAAGGGGGAGAAGTATTTGTCTTTCTTACTTATTATGCATATATGTTGTATTTTGCAATTAGGAGAAAAAGATTTGACTTAAGATTTGATTTTTGTTATGATTGCATCTCCTTACATTGCATACATGTCATGTGCTTTTATTGCCATATCTATTATTTCTTGTCATGCATGAGTTAAGGGGGAGCTTCTTTGAAGCTTTACTTTAATCCATGCATATATAACGTCATGAGTTTTGTCATCATCAAAAAGGGGGAGATTGTTGGCCCAAAGGCCTATCACCCTAGTTTTGATGATGATCAACTCATGAAGTTATGATTACTAATGATCTTGTGTTTAATTAGTGACAGATTCCTTATCAAGATCTTAGTAGGTGTGGAGCTTCAACAAAGGATTTAAAGTCAAGTTGGAAGCTAGCACCGGTTGATTCACGAGCCTATGCATCAAGAACACATCTAGAGATGAGCTCGGTGGATTGCATTTGGACCAAGTCAAGAAGATGAGAAGCCTTCAAGTGAAGACTTCAAGAGGATGAAGACTTGTGTCTAGGTATAAGATTTGTATTTTGTTTTAGTAAAAGATGTAAAGGATAGATAGTTGGTGGATTGCTCAAGTCTATATCACACACACACTCTTGATTAGAACTCTTGATTTAAAGTGCTTTCATAAAAGATTTTTATGTTTAGAAAAGAATTTTTATTTAGAACAAAGATTTTCTTTGAGACAAAATATTTATCTTGGATTTTGGTATTTCATAGTTCATATCTTTAAACCAAAATCATGATTAGAGCTTTATGTCAAAAACATAGATATTCCATATTGATTGTGTAGTGGATCATATCCATACACACCATGCTTTTAAATGAACTCAAATATCTTGTTTTTGTATTTGATGAAGATTTAGAAAAACAAGTTTGGAAAAACATGTTTTGGAAAAATACATTTTGGTTATTGAGCTAATATTTCCAAGTTACAAAAATAGACCAAAACATCTATAACATGTCTTGATTTTGTGCAAGCATGTTTGTTCTTTCAAGTATATTGGTAAAACTATTTTGTAGAATTTCTATGTATTTTTAGGATTTTATAAAAAGATTTTAAATCCTGTTTTCAGACCTGGAGACTGGCTGACAGGCCATGTCGGTCGACCGGACCGGTCGACCGATGTGCACAGCCCTGTGCACGTTGTCAGCACAGTGGCCGGTCGACCGGGTCGGTCGACCGACCAAGAGAGTTTGCTCTAGGGAAATGTCCAGTCGACCGATAGGTCGACCGACAGTTCATTCCAGGTTATCGGTCGACCGAGCCGGTCGACCGGTGGCTGCAACGGTCAGAAAAATGACCGTTGGCCGGTCGACCGGCGGTCGACCAACAGCACTGACACAGCCCCAACGGCTCTATTTTCTGGCAGCCTATAAAAGGGGGTTTTGTCAATTGTTTTGAGGTTAAGATTTTGAGACTTCTTGAGCAGTTTTTCTGATACTTTTAGAAGAGTTTCTCTACAAGATTTTAGTGCAAATACTTCCAATCAAAAGGAAGAGTTTTTATCAAGAGAGTGTTAAGTGATTCTTTGAGTTTTTCACCATAGTCTTTCCTTGCTTTTCTCACACCACACTTGAGCTTTCCATTGCTAGATATTCCTATAGGTGTGTTGTAGTGAGAGTGCTCTTTAGGTGATCAAGTGTTGTGATCATCAAAGAGATCCTTTCTTTGTACTTTGAGGAAGCGGGCAAGTGTGCTCGTTGTGGTTGGAGTTCGGTTGTGAACTCTTGGTGGTTCGAGGTGCGGCCTCGGCAAGCTTAGGGGGCTTGCGTGTGTACGGGACTTGGGAGTCCGAGGGTTTGTAGGTGTACGGCACCGAGGAGAGATCCGGTGGGATCTTGCATAGTGGAAATCCTTCGTGTGTCGAAGGCGGGGATGTAGAGCAAGTGTGCTCGAACTCGAAACAAACCCTTTGTGTTTGCGATTGCTCACTCTTGCTCTCTTTCTCTTTTGTCTCTATTTTATATCTTGCATTCAATTTATTGTGTTCATCTTATATATGCATGATATATACCCTTGTGCTTAATTGATATATAATTGCGTGGGATTGTTGTTAACACTAGTATTCAACCAAGAGAGCCAACGCAGCACCTCAACCCATTCAAGGGGAATCTAGAGGAGCTTGTCCAGAGCCTCGCAAGGGGAATTCGGCAACACTCTTGTGTTATACATAAGTGTTTAATTAAAAGAAAGTTTAATTGGTCATCCTAGTTTTAATTCCGCATTATTTGTTCATAAGTGACCATTAGATTAGCCATCACCTATTCACCCCCCTCTAGGTGATCTTACAATCTTGACATCAGTTGTTTTTTTACATTTGTAATAGTTGCCTTTTATTCTCATCTCTCTTGTCTTCCTGTTATTTCCTTATTCTCGATATATCAGATTCATTCGTTATTCCAATTCTTAATTTATATGATATCATGCGTGGATGCTTATATGTGATATTACAGTAATCATGATTCATTATAGTTTGATTTATAGCTTGTTTCGGGTTACTTAAGGCTTAGCGCGTATACGTGAGGTATTTTCCTTATGTATATAAGTCGCCGACTCTCGTCGCATCTCTGCTTCAGCGTATTTTGGGAAGCAGGGCGTGACACGAGCCTGATGTTGATGAGCCACCAGAAGACTCTAGACGGTAGCCGCGTGAAATCATCCAGTCCTGCAAGGTCAGCAAATTTATCCCCATAGGACGCACCAGAGATCTCAGGGAAGCACCAATCTAGCTGATAACTCAAGCTGCTCAGAATAGCTTTTCGAATATAGTACATATTATACTATGACCAGCTCGAATTCTCCAACCTCTGCACAAAAGGACAAAGTCTTCTGAGGGAGACACCGTCGTCATCAGTGACGGGTAGTGCATGACATACCAGGCCATCAGGTATGTGTATGAATGCTCAACTCTGGGATTAGGAATCTTCACTTGTGGCCTCCCCTCCGAGTCCACCATTTGCCTGCCATGGGAGTCTACAACAGCCTCCACCGGTACTGACGATAACCAACCTGCAATGAATAGGGAAGGTATAGTAATGCTATGAATAACCAAGTATCAAATACTGGTAATAATATCAGCAAAAGAACGTTCTCCCCTGCTTTCAGACATGCTTGGCACAGGCTTTTTGTCAATGCCTGCAAACCACTCTGAATGCCTGCTACCATCGCTTGAAGGAGAGAGATTGACTTCCCATGCGCTAGCAGGACCGCCGAGTACACCACATCAGCGACAATCACTTCATGGGCAGCGTTGGTACTACACAACGCTTCAACCACAACATGAGGAAGCCCGTCAGTAAAGCCCGGTCAGATATTGAAATTCGGGCATGATGGTGAAAACTTTCAAAGACCGTATCAGGCTTGAAAGTATCCTCGTTGGACTCTGTTGTATACGAGCTTGTGGAGGCACTAACCCTCTCAACAATTTCTTCATCAGTGCAAGGAGCCAGACTAGTCAGTGGGCTAGACTTTTCATTTATGTCATGAAAAAGATAGCTCACCCAGGACATCAGCTTAACACCCCTATTCCTCCAGACGGTCATTTACCCGCAGATATGGAAGTGGCATAACACTTTCCTGTAAGTCTCGTGCACCTGAGGGTCCTCCTTCTTCAATAGGTGAAGCCCCTCGGTAGTCAGGATATATTCTTCATATGGAGCATCTCCAATTACTAACCCCGAAATCTCGTATAACTATGGAGAGCGAGCCCCATCTCTCCAACTGAGGTAAAGAGTGTGCCTGTCAGAGAATTATAATGCTCCAAGACACCATAAAAGTGGTGGGAGCTCTGCGGGAGGCTATACTGAACAACCCTAATAGCATGGTATAATCCCACCTGTTTCAGGAAGTCCCCAAGCTCTGTAAGAACAAAGCCAACCATCCTGCCCCACCATGACTTGTTGGTAGAGTGGACCCACCTGAGCGAACGAAAGTCAGTGAGAAAATCACCCCTCACCTTCAAGAATTGATTGATAAAGGTGGTGGCCAACTGAGGAGTTTCCCTTGTCAGATACTCGATCCTGACCAATCTGGGATATAGCCCAAATACATCTTTCCTGTGGCCAGTAGGGTATGCTTCGTTTTCACCCAATTTGCCGAGGAACATGCCAGAGATAGACTTAGAGAGCTCCCATTCCATTACGCAGCGTACCGACGTGTTCTGCAGATACATTAAGGGGACATCCTCTCCATATTGGGAAAAAAAACCTCCTATCCTCGATCTGATGGAGCCATTTGTAGTCTCCGTCATACAAGACCCTATCGTCCTCAGTGATAGCATCGCTGAAAAAGAAGTCGGGTTTCTTTAGTACAATACAGGTGTCAGACTCGAACCGCCCATTGGTCATAATCTCTCAGAAGGTCAGCATACTAGGTTGCTGAGCCTGTCTCGACGCTCCCTTGATTTCAGAACAAACACCGGGGGAGCCTCTTGAAGTACGAACGTAAGGTTCAGATCAACGTCACCTACATGTCCAAAATGACACTTTTTGGACAGAGAATTGGAGGAATATCGCACTGCAAAGAGGACAACACGACAGTTAGAATCTAAAAAAATGTCCAAGTGATGAAGCTCAGACGCGAAGTTCACCTTAGATCCGCGTCTAAATGACTAATATGTGGAGCTAAGTGAAACCTGCGTCTAAAACTCAAAGACGCGAGGCTTACATGAAGCCCGCATTTGAAGTTTTACAACTTAGAAATTTCTCTAAGTGTTGGACTCAAACGTGAGACTCAGCGAAACTCACGTAAAACCTCAGAGATGCGAGATTCATGAAATCTGCATCTGAATTCCCCCACGTAGAAAAAATTCTCTAAGAGTTGGAATCAAACGCAAGGCTAAATGAAGCCCACGTTTAACAAACAAATACAAATTCAAGCTGATGAAGCGAAAGACGTGGAGGTCATCAAACCCGCGTCTTGCCTACCAGTGCAAGAGCCGCATCTGAATATCAAACATGGACGTAAGTCTCGCGTTGACATTTCAATTTAGAAAAGACTTAAGAGTTAAGACAACTCTTCAAGTCTCTTAATGGTGGAAACTAGTTCAAATCCTTCTTACATGAAATGGGGGCTTCCTGCGTGGAAGAACCGCCCATTTGGACCTCTTGAGCGACAGCGCTCGAGAACAAAGCCACAGGTTTTGTTTTTGGGGCCATTTCAATCGTGATTCTGTGTAAAAGGAGGAAAGAAGAAGAAGCTCGGAGCTTTTCTTAAAAGTTCTGAAAGTTCTAAATGTAAGGCTCAGCGGAGAAGAAAAAGAGTTTAATGATGACTCTTGAAAGACTGATATCTTTTATAGACACAATAATCCACCGAGATTCGCAGCACGTATCTCGAGGCCAGTCGTCTCCCGATGCGTGGCAATGCGCCTCAAACGTGAATCTCGCATATTAAGAGAACGGCGTCTCTTCAAGCTCCGCCCGACGCGTGGCAATGCGCCTCAAACGCGAATCTCACATATTAAGAGGACAATGTCCCTTCAAACTCCGCCAAACACGTGACAATGTACTCAGAACGCGAGTCTCGCATTTAACAAAATCGCGTTTCTTCAACGAAGAAAAGTCAGCGTCTCCACCACGAAGTCTATGTCACTTCAACCAAGTGAGGGCCGCATCTCCACTTCGTTGTTCGCATCTCTCCAATAAATGAGAGCCGCGTTTCTATTTTAGACGAGGTTTGCGTCTCTAAAACAACATGACCTTTGCGTCTACAAGACCTGCGTTCAATCTTTGCTTCAACAATTAGTTCAACAGTATACTAGCGAAAGCAGGTGGCTATTTCTCCTGATTCAACAGTATACCAACAATCAGCTCAGAGCACCGAGGAGGTCCAGACTGCGTATCTAGGCACTCACAATGATCATTTCTGGTGGCTTCAAGGAGTTTAACAGTACACTCACGAAGACCAAAATCCATACAAGTTCAAGCTCAAGATATCTCAGAAGATTGCTAGTCCAGTCCTGATAGCATTGCTGCCAGAAGAAAAATCTAAAGTATTTCGAAACTCATTCCAGTCAACCGCGGAGTTTTGAAGACTTTGGAGGGGGTTCTGTAGACTGTCTAAAAATCACTGAGGACAAGTCATCAGAAAGAAGAATCTATACTCTAGACGTGAGGCTAATCATAGACACTCCTACAGTACCAGGATGCAAGGGTCGAAGCACTTCAGACGCAATGGCCAAGACGCAGAGCTTAAAGACTGCGCCTGAGCATCATTGCAATGGCTAAGACCGCGCCTCAGCATCACTACAGTACCAAGATGCAAGGGTCAAAACTCGCATCTCAGTTTCACTGCAATGGCCAAGATGCAGAGCTTGAAGTCGCGTCTAGCAAGATTCAAAGCCGGCATCCAACAGTACAATGACGGCAAAACACGAAGCTCGAGACTCGCATCCCAGTAACACTATAATGCCAAAATGCGAGGCTCGAAACCCGCGTTTCAACTATTGAAGAGCTCCGCGTCTCAGTTATAACTGCCCTCATTATCGGGTCAATTACTGCCCACATAATGAGGGGAGTTAACCCCGATCATGGAGGGTTTTTAGGGGACAGTTTTACCCCTAAAACCCTATAAATAGCTAAGTTTGCTATTGAAGAGGGGTCGATGGTTTTGGTTGAAGAGGTTTTGGCCGAAGGTTTTGTCGAGGAAAAAGCTTTGGAAACGCTATTGAAGGTCGATCGAACGAAGAGGAATACGAATAAAGAGTGAAACTCTTCTTCTAACTTGCTGAGTTCAAGTTTTTGCCCAAATATATTTGAGATTCCTTTAGGACAGGAGCTGTGCTACTCTGTCCATAATCTGAAGAGAAGATTCCAAAAGACATTGATGTTCACCCGATCAATGGAAAACAAGACTCACTTTTCATTGCTACATCAAGAACCCAGTATTAAACAAAGAGGAGATTTGAGCTTGAGTGTCTTCTCTCTCTTGTAATTGAAATTTTTGAGATTGTTGTAATCTTTCATTGATTCAAGAAAATTTTACATAAACTCCGTCTCAATTTTTCCCGAGTAAACAGTGCTTTGTAAGGATTTTGAATCATGCATGAAGAAAAGTTCGAAATGTCTATGATGGGAGAGCTCAACAACTTTCTTAGATTCCAAAGCAAGCAAAAGAGTGATGGGATTTTCATACACCAAGCCAAATACACAAGAAAGCTTATCAAGAAATTTAGGTTCGAAGATGTAAAGACAAGAAAGACTCTCATGGCTATCACAATAAAACTTGATATGGATGAACACAGTAAAAACATTTACATTAAACTCTATAGAAGCATGATTGGTAGTTTGCTTTACTTGACGGCTAGTAGGCTGTATATTATGTTTATGTTTTTCTATATGCTAGATTCCAATCTTATCCTAAAGAGTTAAACTTGGTAGCGGTAAAACGCATCATTAGATATCTTAAGGGCACTATTGGAATGGGCTTGTGAAATCTGAAAATCGGACAATTTTCAATGACGAATTTTTCGGATGCTGACTATGCCGGTGTAGAATGGATGGAAGAGCACTAGTGAAACTTATCAATTTCTAAAAAATTGCCTTGTTTTGTGGTCTTCTAAGAAATAAAATTTCGTAGCCATCTCAACCACTGAGGCGGAGTATGTTGCGGTCGGAGTTTGTTATGCATAAGTCCTTTGGATGAAACATACTCTCCTTGACTATGATTTGCATTATGATCATATCAAAATATTTTATAATAACTCTAGTACTATTCATATAACTAAGAATACAAATCAATATAGTAAGATCAAGCACGATTCGATATAACTTTCTTAGAAATTACTATGAGAAATAAGATATTGAAATTGATTATGTTTTCACTAATTTTTAACTTGCAGACATTTTTACTAAACCACTAGATTATAATAAATTTTCATTCATTTTTGGTGAATTAAATGTTTGCACTATGGATTCATGAGTTTTGAAATTGCTTCATATTTATTTCATATAGTTTCATGTATTTTAAGTTGACATACATGTGTTTTTATTGGTATCATGTATTTCTTTTATTCCTTTTTGATGCCTGACAAAAAGGGGATATGTATTTGAGTTATAATGATATTTGATAGTTGAGTTTGTTGAGTTTTTGAGTTTCTTATTTTGGTATATCATGAACTTTATGTATATCCATTTTCATTACCATGTTTATTGCAATGCCATGATTCATTGTTTTCATTCATTGCATAATGTTTTTGGAGGAAGGAAGAATGGAAGGATGGTATGCTATTTATGCATATTATTCTAAATTGATATACTCTTCTTATATGCATTTATGTGACTTGCTTTTACATTAACAAATCTATTTGTAGTCATAATATTTTCTTGTACTTGATAGATAACATAACTTGAGGGGGAGCTTTTCAAGCTCTTTCCTATCATCTATTTTAAATAACTCATATGTTTTGTCATCATCAAAAAGAGGGAGATTGTTGGATCAAGGTTACAATCACCGGTTTCTTGTTTTGATGATAACAAAGCATATGTGGTTATTTAGTATTAATCAAGTCCAAGTGTTTAAGTTTGTTTCAGGGTTCAAGAGGATTTAATGTGTTTCTTCCTTTAAAGGAAGGTGTTGAAGACTCAAGGATATTCAAGTATGGGATTGGAACTTAAAGCACTTGACGTTGCTATTAAAGAAGCCCGCTTGAAGACACTTGCAGTAACTAAAAACCTTGTAAGAAAATAGCATGTTAAAGTGTAGATTATAGATTTGATGCTCAAGAAATTACACATATAAAAATACACGTTTTTGAAAATACAAGTTTTCCCGTATTGGTGTTTTGAATGTTAGGTACTTGATACATGTTTCAAATTTTTTTTTTCAAAATTTTATATCCTGTTTAGAACATGTATTTCATTGCCTATACATTGCTATATCTCTTAAAAACCAATACAAATATTTTAAAAATAGTTTGCATTTTAAAATACTTAGAAAAATGCTTTTTGGCTCGACTGGTCGACCGTAGCCCATTATAGACTAAGTCGGTCGACTGAGCCTCTGGTTGGGGTTGTGCACATTGTGCACGTCTTTTGGTCGATCAACTGGTTGACCGCTAACCCCAACGGGTGACTGATAGATCGATCGACTAGCTCACCCGAGTTTCTGTTGGGGGCCAGTCGACCGAGCGGTCGACCATTGCCAACGACTAGTTCAGAAATGAACTGGCCGGTCTAAATTCTTTCAAAAGCCATAACGTCTAGTTTTCAAAATCTGTCTTATCTTCTGATTTTTTCAATGGACATTTTTGCTTTCTTTTGGTCAAATCACACCCTAATTGACCTGGTAAGCTAAACTAATAGTGTTTATCTATTGCCTATATACATGCGTCATGGGGATTGATTTAAAAAAAGAAGTTTCAACAAGTTTTACAAGTTTTTGAGAAATTCATTGAAAATCAAGTTTTCAAGTTTCAACTTTGCAAGTGCCATCATTTTCAAAGCTATTTCAATTAATTTTTCAGCTCTTAAATTCTTTCAACTGAATTTTTACTCTCACAAACTCCTTGAGCCTCAATTTATATCTACTCTATAGAAAGTTGTAAAGAAGAAAGTGTTTGTGATATAGTGATCATTAAGGGCTTTGTAAACCTCATTGGCTATATGCTACGTCTTGTATAGAGAATTGAGTGTTGGAGTTGTGTACTCTGGTCTTGTGTAGACCACTGTAATTCCTTATTGTAAGGTCCCTTTGTAGAAGATCCTATTGTGGATAGTGAAATCCTCCATGGTGGTGAAGGCGGAGACGTAAAGCGGTGGCTCGAACCTTAAAATAAATTCTTTGTGTTTGTGATTACTTGTCTCTTGATCTCTATCTCTTTATATCTTTTACACTTGTATTGTTGCTTCACTTGCACATTTTATTCATTGCATTACATTCATCATTCTCATTTGTCGGTCTTTACTCATCTCAACAAGAAGACAATTGAGCACCTCAACTTATTGTATAGAGGAATATTAGAGGAGAAGTTTTAGAGCCTTTCACGGGGAATTCAGCTTCACTTCTTGTTTTGAGTGACCGGTATGCATCATTTTGAATAGATTATTGTTTTTTCGCATTTGATTAGCATTACACATATTTGATCGAGGGAAAACCGCGCACAAAAAGTGTATATTTTGAAACCGATATTTAAAGTATGTGTGCTTTGGCTTCCTCGATACTTTCGTTATAGCATAAAGGCTAGAACGAGTCGAATCCACGAGGACAGGAGGCGATAGAAGCTTTACCGGTTGATTCACGTATATGTTAAAAGTTTTTCAAAGTTTTAAGGAATCAAAAGAAAAGAAACAAAGAATGAAAAATAGAAGTACGGTGAAACACAAAGAAGTGGGAAACATATAAGATAAAATATTTGTGTTTTTTTGTAATGTTTCTAAAATAAAATGAAAGAGAAAGAAAACTCGCGGCTACTAACTACTAATGACTCTACCAACACGCTAACCTCTTAGTGATAGTTGCCTCACATGTATCATTGACCATCACTAGTCCTTGGTTCAAGAGCAATTCAAAGCATGACCCATATGTAACTCATCACAACCCAAGTCAAAAAACAAGTGCAAGCTACACTTAAATCATCAAAACCTGATAAGAGCAAGCATGAAATAAAGTAATGTTAGCTTGTTAGTGGTTAGAAAGTTAGAGTGTTAGATCCATCATCATGAGCCATCAATGGCTCTTGCAAGAGCAAGGCTAAATCGAGGCTATTAGATTCATGTGGATTATCAGCTAAGAAGTTAGACTAGTTGGTGGTTAGTAGCTAGTTGCCATGAGAGAAAAGTTAGTTATACATGTAAAAGGAGTTAGACAGAAGAAAATATAGAGAGGTAAAGAGAACATCTTTCATAGATTGTCACCTTCTATTACAAGCACCCTTACATTCCAAGCATGTACCACTCTCTCTCCCTATTACAAGATCTACAAAGTGGAAAATACAAAGGAGGAAGAAGAAGAAAAAGTACACTACACCACCCTAAACTACAAAATGGAAATGAGAACTATCCTCAAACTCTGCATATCTCTAACTGAAGAACCCGGGGGGGTTTTTATAGGCACCAGGGAAGAGGGGGGCATGGGACAACCTCTGGCCCAAAACGCGGCCGCGAAAACGCGGCCGACCATACTAGGCCCGCGCGCGCGGCGCTTCGAGCGGCGCGCAGTCCCGTCTGTCCCTTGTCAGCTTCTGCTCCCAGTTTCTTGTTTTGGGCCCCTGGTTTTGACGAATCAGCTCTTCTAGGTCATTGGCTATGATATAGGCTTCTAATTACCAATTAAATGGTGATTTAGGGTCTTCTTCTTCATTGCACACCATGGATCTAGAATCAAGGAAGTAAACCTTTATTAGCAGAATTTTATACCAAATAAATATGCAAATGTGATAAAAATTATGCAAAATTAGAGACTAATCACACCCCCACACTTATCTTTTGCTCGTCCCGAGCAAAACAGAAAACTAAAAAAATTATTACACTACTTTCGCAGGTGACGCGATTACACTGAGCATGTATAACAAGCCGTTAAACCTCTAAGTTTCCCCTAGAGGAGGAGTTGTGTCTCCTGAGGGTTTTCAGCGGATTACACCCACAAAATCCATAAAGAAAGAAATCAAATGTTAGTATTTTGAAAACGCATTTTTGAAATATAGAAAAGTGTTGAAGTATTTTTGTGAAAATATAAGTGATCCAAGGTCAGAGGTTAACCAAAAATTATTCTTTCTTAAACTAAGTCAAAATGCAAAAAATCTTGTTATAAATTAAATGTAAGAATTTAAAATTGAATTGACTTTTTGATCTTTCATAAAACTCTTAGAAAAATATGCACTTTGTGAATAGTGAAGGTTTTTGGGATATCGACTATAACTTTTATGCCATTTATTTATATTATTATATATATATTATTATATTTTTATTTTTCTTCCCTTAGTTTTCTTAGGCTTTCTTATTTACCCGGGTAGTGAGCCTTTAGCCGGTGACTCCCAAACCAGATGGTCTTAGGGCACCAGATGAGAAAACATCCCTCGGACTTTAGGACTCGAGTAAACAAGGCCACAAAATTAAAGGGGATTATTTTATTTTTTCCACCATTTTAGGCGTGAATAATCATGCTTCCTGAAGCATAATTACCCAGCTTCAATAAGTGATTTTTATTATCATAAATATATATATATATATATATATTATATATATATATTTTTATGGCATTTTCAGTCTTTGTTTCAATCCCAAAAATTGTGTAAGTGTGGAGTGCATAAATCTAAGGCAAAAAATTCAAGATCAAATTTTCTTTTCAATTTTACTTTCTTATCCTAAAATTTAAATAAGATCTATTATTTTGACTCGGTTTAAAATTTCATAATTTTAGGTCTTCCTAATTCCTAAGATAATCTTAATTTCTTAAAAATAAATCAAAACTATTTATCTTGTTTCAAAAAGTTTTGTAAAAAGACAAGAAAAGAGTTGTTATATAAAAGATTTTTTTTATAAATTAAAAAGAAGTGTAAAAGAAAGAAAATATAAAACTAACTATGTTAGTAAACCCTATCCCGCACTTATCTCATGCATTGTCCTCAATGCATCGTGAATGTGTATATACATGAAACAAATGGAGAGGGAAGGAAGATTACCTCAAGCGGGTGGCTCCGGTGGTGGTCGGATTGGGCCAATCGTTGCGACCCAATCAAGATATCATGGATCTTCCAGAAACCCACCAGAGACCTCTCTAATATGACCTAGTAAAAGAATGATGGACGGAATGGTCTTATTTAAAAATTTATCCCCATCTAATTTCTAATTTTCAAAAATAATTACGGAGTCATTTTCGTCAACATTCTTGTCCAACAATGAAGTGTGATTTTAAAAAATGATGGATTTGGACTCAAATGGATCAGGAACAAAAACTAACACCGACTCAGGAATTTGACTCAGATCAAGTCGAGAGTCAATAATGAGAGTCAAAATTGATTCAAAAATAGGGTCCAAACCAAAGAATTGATATTCACACACTTTCCCCATGAGTGAACTGTGATCATAAGAGAGTGGTGATTCCATTTCACGGTGTACTGGTACATGATTCAATGTTGACTTCAGAATAGAGAAAAAATCTGGTAAAGATACCGGAGTCATTATTGAATCAAAAAGTGAAATGGAATGACCAACTTGAGGTTCAGGATCACTTTCAAGCTCAAGTTCAATTTCAGGAAAAGGATAACTTGCTAAAATGTCAAGGTGCTTCTCAAAATTTTGGGCAAGTTCAAAAGTATGTAAGGAAATTGAATCTTGATTTTCGTCCACGAAAGGAATGTGAATGGGTGAAATGATTGATTCAAGTTCAGGAGGTATGGGAATCAAAACTGGCTCAAGAACATTACTGAGTTTAGGTAACACTACATGAGTCGATATTGATTCAAGTATTGGACTCGAATTGCTAAATTGAAGTTGCGGTTCACATTCATCTTCAAGTTCAATTTCAGGAAATGGATAACTGGCCAAACTATCAAGAGGTTGAGGTTGGTCAAGTTCAGGTTGGTATGATGAAATTGAAGCTAGATTTCTAAAATGGCAAGATTATTGAGTCATATGAACATCTGATGGACATGGGAACTTATTCATATTTTGAATTATTTGCTCGGTCTCTTGCACGAATTCCATAGTTTTTTCCTACAATGAGTTTTCTTTGATTGGTTATGGAAAAGAACTATATGAATGTTGGAAATTTTGTGGACATGATGAGGCCATATTGTTTTCAAATTGTTTTTGGGCCTCTATCGCTTCTTCCAAAGTCCTTTGCAATGATGCTTTTTCTTCAATTGGTGGTTCAGAAAAAGGAGGATATGAAGAAGAATCGGGGAATGAATATTATGAAAATTGTAGACAAGGCAGTTGAGAATTTGACTCGGGGTAGGTGAATCCCCATTGACTCTGTGAAGAGTTGAAATTATTTTGAAAATCTTGGTTATAGGATTTGAGATATGGGTCATATTGAGTTGGATAATCCCAACTCGATATATATGGTTGGTTCATGTTGTACATAGCCGGGTTGGAGTTATCCATGTTGGAACATATTTCGATGATGACATTTGTGAAGCATTTCATTTGGAGCTCTATTACACGACTATATCAAGAGTTCTTTATGATCAAGACTTCCCAAAGAGAGTTGATATGATGTGTTTTGTAAATATGAAATAGCATGTCAAAAGCCTTGATGCACACACATATATCAGAGTCAATTAGTCGACTAATACCTATTTCAAGTCGACTAACACATAGTGTAGTCGACTTGACCAAATCCTAGTCGACTAATCCTGTGTCTCAATTTATACCCAACTCTCTGTTTGTCAATTAGTCGACTTGACAGTATGTGTAGTTGACTAATAAACCTTGTAATCGACTAACCCTATTCCCCTAGTCGACTTATAAAGAAGTTGCAGTCGACTTGGTTCAGTTATCCAGAAACCTGTCACTTGAGCTTATCTTGACCTAGTCGACTTATACTCAATACTAGTCGACTAACCTTTGGAAATTTGCCTAGACTAGTCGACTAACTCAAAAGGCAAGTCGACTATAAGCAGTTTCTGACTGTTGGACAGTTTCTGTATTCTGATATTTTTTGCAACGTTCTTCAACGTTTGAACATTCAAAAGGCACCTATTAACTACCCTAACTACTCCTAGAGTGCAGCTATAAATAGGGTTGTTAATCTAAGGCAAAATACCAATCCTTTTCTTCAGTTTTCTAATCAAAAATTTTGCCAATCCTGAAAACTGTTCCCACTTCAGTTCTTCACCAAATTCCAACTCTATAGTGAAGTTCTCTGAAGTTTTCTCCTATACTAGACCTTGTCCACGTTCATACACAGTACCAAGGCTTATAGGAAGTGTTGTAATCCTCAAAGATATCATTGTACAAGAGGGTCTTCTTGGTGTAGAAGCAAGTTGTACAAGGTGGTGATTGTTCTCTTGGTTGAAGAGAAGGTGTACACATTTGGCAAAGGGGATTTGTCAAGTGGTGTGCATGGTTGTGATTTTGGGTGTACAAAATCAAGGATAAAGGAAAATCTCAAGTGGGTGGCTTGGGGACTGGATGTAGGTCATGAGGACCGAACCAGGATAAATCTCTCGTGTTTGTGTTTGTCTAAACTTTTCTGAGATTTGATTTCCTTTATTGCAAGTTTATTTATTTGTTTAACTTTAATCCTTCTTTGTTTAGTATTTGTGTTGACTTTGTATTTTAGATCCATAAGTGCCAACAGAGCAAGTCCAACAATTGGCATCATATCGGGACCAACAATCCGAGTCAAATGAGGTCGGAGTGAAATATGGATTCATATTATGATTGAAAGAATTATTGTTGTTAAAATCTATATCACAATTTACAAAAAAAGAAAAACAAACAAACAAAGAAACAGAAAAAGAAAAAGAAAAAGAAAACAAGCCTATGCTAGGGTTGACTTACACCTAGACGACTCCTAACTAGTTAGACTGTCCACGGGGGGTATATTATCGGAAGCTGACCACGAGTTAATCGGCCAGGTAGGGGTAAGATCAGTGGGAGGTATCCGTGCCGGAGCAACGAGCTTAATTATGCCAAACAACTGTTCTTAGAGGTTTCGCCTCTCAATCCCCAACCTTAAACACCGATTTGACAAGAGTCAACTTCTAACAACTTCCCCTTTAGGTTAATCTCCTAAATGAGTCCGAGATATCCCTAGGGGCCAACGTCTAGCAAATTTTATTAAGGCTTAGGTTGTGTGAGTGGGGAGGTGATTTTTGGGCTAAGGGAGGGTAATGACTTCCCCACCTTATGTTATATTGGGTGTTACCCTTAAGTTTAATTTGTTCAAATGTGCAATATAGATAAGATGAACACAAAAAAGTGATTAAATCACTGAAGTGTTTGTCCTAACTGTATGCAATGCAATATGTACACCTCCTATCAATATCACAATAACACAAGAATAAAATATAGTATATTGGAATAAAAATTGATACGTGCTTAGATGCAAATGTCTAAACTGTTTTAAAGCATCCAATTACCGTATTTTAATTCTTAAAATTATTTACAGTATACAGGTAATATAAAAAAATTAGCAGCAGAATATAAAAATATACAAGAATTTACCCAACCACACTTGAGCAAGTGTGGACTTCTGCAATGCTAAAACTTTAACCTGCATACCAAAAAACAAAGAAGAAAAGTTAACAAAAATGTGAAATCAAACCGTTTCCATCCCCGGTAACGGTGCCAAAATTTGATCGTGGAAAAATCGCGCACAAAAAGTGTATGTTTTGAAATAGATATTTAAAGTGTGTGTGCTTTGGCTTCCTCGATACTTCTGTTATAGCATAAAGGCTAAATCGAGTCGAATTCACAAGGATGGGAGGCGATAAAAGTTTTACTAGTTGATTCATGTGTATGTTAAAAGTTCTTTAAAGTTTTAAAGAATCAAAAAAAAAAAAAGAAACAAGAATGAAAAAGAGAAGTACGATGAAACACAAAGAAGTGGGAAATATAGAAGATAAAATATTTGTGTTTTTTTGTAATGTTTCTAAAATAAAATGAAAGAGAAAGAAAACTCACGGTTACTAACTACTAATGACTCCACCAACACGCTAACCTCTTAGTGATAGTTGCCTCTTATGTATCATTGTTCATCACTAGTCCTTGGTTCAAGAGCAATTCAAAGCATGGCCCATATGTAACTCATCACAACTCAACTCAACAAACAAGTACAAGTTACACTTAAATCATCAAAACCCGATAAGAGCAAGCTTGAAATAAAGAATGTTAGCTTGTTAGTGGATAGGAAGTTAGAGTGTTAGATCCATCATCATGAGACATCAATGGCTCTTGCAAGAGCAAGGCCAAATCGAGGCTATTAGATTCATGTAGATTATCAAGTAAGAAGTTAGACTAGTTGGTGGTTAGTAGTTAGTTGCCATAAGAGAAAAGTTAGCTACACATGTAAAAGGAGTTAGAGAGAAGAAAACATAGAGAGGTAAAGAGAGCATATTTCATAGATTGTCACCTTCTATTACAAGTACTTTTGCATTCCAAGCATGTACCACTCTCTCTCCCTATTACAGGATCTACAAACTGGAAAATACAAAGGAGGAAGAAGAAAAACTACACTACACTACTCTAAACTACAAAATGGAAATGAGAACTATCCTAAAACTCTGCATATCTCCAACTGAAGAACTCAGGGGGGTTTTTATGGGCACCAGGGAAGAGGGGGGCCAAGGGACAACCTCTGGCCCAAAATGCGGCCGCGGCCACGGCCATACTAGGGCCGCGCGCGGTCCCATCTGTCCCCTGTCAGATTCTGCTCCCGGTTTCTGGTTTTGGGCCCCTGGTTTTGACGAATCAGCTCTTCTAGGTCAATGGCTATGATATAGGTTTCTAATCACCAATTAAATGGTGATTTAGGGTCTTCTTCTTCATTGCACACCACGGACCTAGAATCAAGGAAGTAAAGCTTTATTAGCAGAATTTTATACCAAATAAATATGCGGATGTGATAAAAATTATGCAAAATTAGAGACCGATCAATATTCACCCCCTCTAGGTGTATTTTCAATATTCTCTTCACAATTGAAAAATATGGGGGGCTAAGGAGATGAACCATTTCTTACTGGAGAAGGTTCGGTGCTTATTGTCTAATGCATAATTAGACAAGTCATTTTGGACCGAGGCTGTAGAATATGCTAGCCATCTCATGAATAGATTGTCACCAATTGTGATAGGAGATAAAACTCCATTGGATATTTGGTCGAGTGGAATTGCTCAAGACTATAATTTGCTACAAATATTTGGATGTCTGACCTCGTGTCAAAAATGACAAGTTGAATCCGCGAGTAAAAAAGTTTGTATTTTTGGATGTCCAGAGGAATATGAAAGGCTACACACTAGGACTCCAAAAATAAGAAGATTGTATTATGTAAGCATATCATGTTTGATGAGACTTTATTGTTTGAAGTATACCATCTCTCATTAAGTGGAGAGATTGAAGACTAAGAATGTATCACATCAGGTGAAGGTTGATGTTACTCCACCATCTCCAGTTGGTTTGATATCTTTTGGGATCTCACAGGATGTGACACCGGGTGGAGATCATGTAGCTGTGATAGATATTAAACAGGTAGAATTGTTTACAGCGAAAAGAACCAAGCGGGTGAAAAAGTGTGAATCTCAAATTGGTGAGCTAGACAAGCTCAATTAAAGGTCGTTGTTTTCCATGACCGTATTGGTAAGGAGATCCTTATGACTAAGCTAGCTGGATTCGTTGTTGCGGATTTGGAAACAATTGATTTGGTTGGTTGAGCTTGGTGGAGCTCGTTTGGATGAACTACTGTGACTTGATCCCGTTGGGCATGGGCACGTATGCAGCCGTATTGGTGCAACCGCTTGGATGAGCTGAAATTGGTTGACTCATTGCGTTCGGTTCAGATTTGAGAAATCTTCACTAAGATGGAGAATTGTCGAAGAAGTTGAAAATTGGGCTTTCTAACTCATTAGAAAATAACAAAGAAATAGAGGAGGGATGCAGGGCGGTGGACCTCAGCTCGCAGTAGAACATGCACAGAGGAGGAAGCAAGATGGGCAGTCGGTCGGGTGGTCGACCGCATGTGGAGAGCAGTCAACCGCACGGTCGGCCGACTGGTACTAACAGAGAGTTGCAGTTGTTTTTTAGCACATGAAATTTGTACTAGCAGTCGACCACCCGGTCGACCGCACACGGAGCCGGTCGACCAGGCGATCGACCGGGCTGCGATTTAGGCAACTCTGAGTCATTTTCAGAGTTCTGTTTTGATGCAGATTTTGTATCCGATTTGATTTCCTTCAATTGGCTCTCTTCTCTGGCTATATAAAGTGGGTTTCTGCACTCTCATTGATAATCGATTTTGAATCGATTAGTTGAATCAATTTTGAATCGATCGGGAGTTCTAAGGTTAGTTTGTTTGTGCGAATTCTATAGCTAATTTACGTAGATTCTCAATTTGCATCTCCGCATCAATTTGTAACTCTTGCAACTCAGTTGTTTAAATCAAGAATCTTCTCCCTTCTGCCCCAAGGACGTAGGCACATTGCCGAACCTTATTTAAATCGTTTATTTCTTGTTTTCTCTTTTGTATTTTGGTTCGTGTCATGTTGTTTGAGATGGACTCGGCGTTGGGAACCTTGATCTCAGATGATCGGCGTATCATCGTTGTTTATCGATGCGGATTCCTCGGAGGGCGCAATAGTCTCCACATCCATTATCTTGTTTTCTTTTCCTCTCTCTTAAATTTATTTATTTATTTGCTACTATTTGAATCGTTTAGAGCATTCATACGCTGGTAAACGAGGTTTCATCCATCAGTCAATTATGAAAAATAACACCCTTGAAACAACCTTATCGTAGATGATGAGAGTCTAACTCAAGGCAAATTACTTAGAAACTCAGTCACCAGTTGTATCCCACCCCATTACCGAGGATGGGGACTAAACATGCCTATTTTTCCTTCTTTTTTTTTTCCCAGAGACATGCCAGATCTTTAACACTGTGGTATTTTTCACGACTTTATGGCTTATTTATCATTTCCTTTTTACAATTATTTTCCCATTCTCAATTTATCTACTACTACTAAGAAATTCGGAAAAAAAAAAATTGTAAACTACAAAATGAAAATCCAGACAGATCATGTTCCTGCTGTGCAGGCTGTGAAGTTGCATCAACTTTTCTTGACAAGGGCACAACTCAACTACTGGTGGTTTGGGCTGGGGACAGGCCATATAATATAGCTATCAAAATCTCTTCCCCTTGACATAAATAAATGAGCTATCCATTAGAAAGATGATGTTTGTAGAAGATATCACGGCATATATCAATTCGTCTTTTGAATGAAAAAGAAATGTTAACTATTTGACACATTTACTCCAATATGCATGTAGAGTTAGGGTAGGTTACTACCGATAGTATTTGAGATGTAAATTCTATCACCTGAGGCAATCCAAATAAAAAATTTATTTATTAGATATGATCTAATGTCCATTAACTATATAGAAACAAAATTTCAAGAAATTCTGATGTGTTTTACTCATGCATGTGATGGTGAAAAATTAACCAATTTTATGTCGGTTTTTGAAACATTGATTTTGTCCCCACTTAATCTATGGGTATAACATGTCAAAATTCCTTAAAATTCGGTTTCTATATAGTTAATGGGTATTAGCTCACATTTAACGAACAATTTTTTCATTTGGGTTGTCTATTTTTAAATTGTAGGTGATAGTACTAATCTCAAATACCATGTATATATATGTATATGTGTATGAATAGTAAAGTTTTAATTTGCATTGATGAAAAAAAATATGTACTACAGGTTTACATCCAATGCACAGAAGAGTTCACACCCCAACAACGCTCTATGAAACTCGCACAGTGGTGTAGAATCACAAAATCCATGGGGAGGACCACTAGCAGCATAGGAACACCATACATCGCAGCACCATAATGAGTGCCAGAAGCAGAGAGTCAAACAGCAGCAGTAACAAAATCAGCAAAGCCTGCACAGCTGAGAAATTTACAGGATCAGACTTTCTCAGTACCAGCATTAACAATAGGAGACTAAACAGTAGCAGCAACTTTCACAGCCAAAAAAACTGTAGCAGATTTTCCAGGATCAGGAATCTATAGCAGGACATGACAATAGGAGCAAAATATGCATACAAAAAATGAGAATCAGCATCAACATTCACAGGGTTGCCTATTTTCAACAATTCTGAACTAATTCCAAGCAGAATGCAGTGGCATCAGAAATTCACATGTAAGAGACTGCAATATCAATCTGAAACATGCACGGGGTTCTGAAATTTCGCACTTACAATAGCAATGGAAGTTTGAGGAGGGTGGCACCAGCATCCTTCTCGAACCTCAAGACCACCAACTGGCTAATTTACATAATAATAGCTGGTTATCATCTCTCAGCTTTCTACAGAAATCCAGTATAGGCTTTAGACAAGTGCAGACCTCATTTATGACGAGCTATGTAGCACGTACATTCTTATTACAAAGCCTGTTGTGTCAGACACATGTCACATGTATTTTAAAATTTGTCACATATTATCAGGTGGCTGTGTCTGTGCAACATAGATAATGAGTGCGTGTGGCAAGGATGAAGAATCATTGTTCCCATCAGGCTCCGCCACAGCTTTAGGATCCCATTCTCAGCTATATCCTCCTCTAGCTGATTTGCAGGCTTTTTTATAAGCATTGAAGAGCTGTAGTACTGATAAGCTCCTCAATCTCTCTCTTAAGTTTCATCTTATGGCAGGCCTCTCAATCAAATGGCCTTTTGTTTCTTTCCTGCCAAAAGCCCCACACAGTTGTCCCTAACGCAATCTTTGTCAAGTCACTGACTTGTCAAAAGTGATGTGTTCTGTTGAAGATCTAACACTCCATCAACCAGGCCTCCAGTGCTTCCCTGAAGTTAGTCTAGACTTCAGCTTGAACCCCCTTCTAGATAAAAAAAAAAAAACAAAAAGAGTCATTTGGAAAACAGGTGGTAATCTAGATTCTCTCAACCTAGGGGTGGCAATCGGGTTCTCTCCCGACGGGTCAAACCCAAACCCAACCCGAAATTTTGGATATGGTTCAACCTTTAAACGGGTTCCAGTCATATTCGGATCAACCCGCTTAATTTGCTTATTAGTCGGGGCAGGTTAGGGTTTATGTTGCTGACCCAAATTGACCCAATTAAAGACTAGCCATCTAAAAGTATAATTACATAAACTTCCAATGTGAGAATTCGAGGATTCACTACATCACCTTACCCTTAAATTCAACCCCTCAAATCAATCTAGCGACTTGGCAACTTTGATATAGCTATGTTTTACATGTAATATTTATTCAATATCCAGCAGTAGTAAGTGTATATAAATGGGTCAGTGGGGTTGGGTTCGGGTTACCCGAGTATGTCTTGGGTTGGGTATGGGTATGGATGACTGACCCAATTATTAATTAGGCTGGGTTTGAGTAAGGCTATAGTCAGGTCCTAGCCGACTCAATTGCTACCCCTGGTCAGTATCCTAGTAGCATGGCTTTGAAAAGGCAACAATTGATCTTTGGTGTAGACCTGGTAAATGTATGGGTAAGTTAGACACGCGCGCACACACACGTAAACACATGCATTGGAAGATGATCCTATGAAAACAGTTCTTAAACTAAGCTTCGTCCGAACTCCAAAAGTAGGGTGTCTCATGAATTGGCTAGAAACCTTTGAAGTGGCACATAAACCTGCTCTACTACTTTGATTGGAGTTTCCCTGATGGGGTGAGCGATTTGGATATGACAGAAGCTAGAGGGGGCTTGGGAGTTCTGAGAAGACTTGATACGAAGTAATGTGCTAACCATAGTCACCTCACCAAGATGCAGTTTTGACTTCCTAACTGATGGGGACATGGCATCAGCGCCCCCGGGGAGATTCGATCGCGTGTATCAGCGCAGGAGGCGTCGAGCTGCTTCTATTTGGTTTTAGCTGGAGTCTGTAGCTGGAGTCTGTATTTTTATTTATTTGAGTCCATGTTGTTTTCTTTGTTTTAATTTTGTATTTCTCCTTTTTTTTAGTCCCACATCGACTACGTAGAGAAAGTCTTCAGTTTGTAAGCCTATAAAGGTAAAAGTCTAATAAGTTGTAAAGACAATGCACTCTTGATTAATGAATTATTGGATTTTCTTTTGAAAATTTAATTATGAATTTGGAGTGTGAAACCCATTTCAGATAGGATTTGTGTGTGAAGCCAAATCTTAGTTACCTCTTATCTTATCATCTCTTGATCTCAATTCAAATTCCAACTCATACTACACAACCCAATCCAAACCCACTGCAAATAGGCAAACTTCTCCCAACTTGCGTTGACTGTTTCCTTATCCAAATCCCCACTCACAATTTTAAATCCCTCACAATCCCAACTGCACAAGCCCAGTTAATTACAAAGCTAATTACTTTTCCCTCAAACTCACCCATCCATGCTGCATATTCCACCAATCACAGGCAACAACTTTCCAAATTGAAACACCCTTGTTTTCTCCTCCTTTGAGTGGGCAAGCACCAAGCCAAGGACAGGTGCCTTCTCCTCCTTTGCCAACGCCCCAACCTCCATCGGCGATTACACTGTTCAAGCGCCCACCGACTCCATTTCGCAAGTATTCCAGCCAAACAATGGCCGACAGGACCTGCGAGCAGCAAACAAATACTTCGATTCTGCTTCCAACAAATCCCAAAGAAGGACCCTTCCTCCTTGTCCTGTGACGCAACCAGCAACAGCACGCAAAGGAGAAGAACCAATCGAACTCTCCAACTACCTACAGCGCCCACTCTCTCTTGCATGCGCCAGCAACTCCCCATCACTAGGCCAAGGGCTTCATCCACCAAAGGTTGCCGCAATGATCTTTTGCTTGGGTTCCCTTTGAAAATTCAGCAGCAAAGGGATTATTCCCCTCCCCTATCTCCATCATTCTGCAAGCAACAGAGAAGACTATCAAGCCACAATCAAATCTGAAGGGAAGGCATCAACACGAAACAGTAATTCAACAAAGAACAGTTGTTCGCAAAGTCAACAACAATTGCAACAACGGGAACCCGAGAACGTGGCTTCTCGGTAGGTAACTTTAGTTTCAGTACATCATTTACTGTTGAGTTACATCACTACATTTATCTCTAGTATATTATCATAATTGCTCTGTTGTCCACTAAATTATTGGTGAGCTGTGTGATTCTGCATGCTTTTGTATTGTGCTATTCTGATATTGCAAGTAGGATTCCTCCTCTGTAACTAAGTATTGTGAGTTGTTGGTAATGATTGGAATTGTCCAGTTTACGAATATAATAATTTTTATTTAAAACCATCTTGCCATATGATTATTTTAAATTTATTCCTACTGAAGATCGTGACTTGTTGTGAAACGTTGAAAGTTTAACTCTATCACTGAGTTCTGACATCATCCGCATATTGTTCCACATCACTAACAGTAAGGGGTCACAATCTACAGTTGTTTTTGAAGTTCTGTGCCAAGAAAAGCCAGTTTTGTTGTACCTATTTTCACATATAGTAGAAAAAGTTGGTCTTCTAGTTAACCAAATTCCTGCCAGACAATAGCCTTAGAAAGTTAAAGAACATCATGTAATAAGCAGTACTGCTGACAGCACAGGTGGCATTAGGATATCATCCTCAATAGGGCCTGATTAATGGCACAATTAGATCTAATCGACACAAATTTGATCAACACCTGATATTCTAATTAGGGCGGAAAAACATTGAGAAGTATTGACGCATCACAAATGTGAACTGCATCAAACAGAGAGCTGCTCAGCCGATTGATGGTTGTTGACTCGTCTTCACTCAACAAAACAATCAGTTTACTGGAACTGAAATGCATACTACATTTCAAGTACATTTCAAGTAGCATGAATGGAATTTGCAGTGCTCGTAGGGAGGCCCATGGTAGAGTACCAACATGTTTAGCAACATTTTTCCAGAACACGAGGATCAGTTTACCCACATTAATCATTAAAAGGAGAGAAGTACTTTCTTTGAAGCTCATTTCGAGAGGGAGTAAAATCTTTGAAAAGGTTTAGCGAGGTTTTTGTAACCCATCTTTGAGTATTTAAAGGCTTCTCTTGATTGAAAGCTTATGATATGCATGGTGCTGGTTTCTCCACTATTTCACTTGGTATTAGTTTCATATGGTTTATAAACTTTGGTGGTTGCCCCCCCCCCCCCCCCCCCCCCCCCCCCCCCCCCCCCCCTCTCAAAAGTTAACAGGCAAGTGAAATTTGTGCCGCCCATAGAGTCCAGTCAGGCCCAGTCAGGCCCATCTCCCTCCCGCTCTCCCTGCAGCCCAAATTCGGTCCAATCTCTCTCTCTCTCTCTCTCTCTCTCTCTCTCTCTCTCTCTCTCGCCCCCAAGCTGAGTGAAGCCCTGATCTCTCTCAACTCCAGTCTCTATCTCTCTCTCTCTCTCTCGCCCCCCTAGGGTTTCAGCCAACGCGACGACTCGCTCTACCTCCCTCCGCCCCTGCTCCACCCGCCTCATCTCGTCGGCGTCCACCGTGTTAAGTTATGAAGCCAGATTATTGCCTTAGCGGATTGTTGCCATATGCAGTCAACACGATGATCCTGGAGCGACGACGAAGCTTTTTGGGTCTTGACGTTGGGCGAGTTCAGAGTTTCAGGTTGATGGTAAGGACAAGGCAATAGAGCCTTCCGGAGTAGTGGTGTTTCCGAACTGGAAGATCACTCCGAAGCATCTACTCGAAGGAGCATTCCGTAGTGATAGATAGTGGAAGCGGTCCAGCCTAAAAGCCGCCCAGTCCAGCCTGAAAAGTGGTCCGGTGTAGACGCTTCTTTGCCAATAAAACTTGAGGTACACATCAAAGGCAGTTTCGGCATCTCATAACTTATAACCCTAGTTTTTCCTATAAAAGAGGATGCACCGTCATTAGGGTTAACGTAGATGAAGCATTAATTGATGATGCTATTGTGAGTACCATTGTACAAATCACTGTGAGGATTTTCTTCTTCTCCCCTGTAATATCTCTGACAAATAGTGGATTTGTGTGCAGCTCCGTGGTTTTTTATAATTTGGATTTTACATGTAATTCTGGTATCTTTGATTGATCAGCAATTCTTTCTGTTTTCTTCTTCCGCGTTGTTGTCGATCCCAATAAGTGGTATAAGAGCAAGTTCATAATAGAGGATGAAGGAAAGATCAGAGTTGAAAGATTCAACGGCGTGAACTTCAGGTTCTGAAAGATGCATATCGAAGACTATATATACCAGAAAGATCTCTATCTTCCTCTCGATGGAAAGACCAGCATTTTTGGAGATTTTTCTGAGTTTATCAAAACTCGATCGAATTTGGTGTCAGCCGGTATCACAGGTTGATTCCACGATTTTTAATTTGAAACCCAGATTGAACTTCTGAAAATTGATTTCATATTATTCCTCAGAAGGATGTTTTCTACCTCTGAAAATTTTTGAGTATTTTTCTGAATTTCTCAATTTTTACACTATTATAATAAATTATTTTATTAAAGGATTTCCTGCTCTTTTTCCATCACTTAGGCTTGCCACGTGGCACATCCCCACCCACAAAGTATCTCCCCTATAAATCTCTCTCTCCCCCCATTTCCCTTTCTCTTCTCTCTCTCTCTCCACTTCTCCTTCTTCAACCGACTACTCTAGGGCCAACCCAACGATTCCATGCCACCCGACTCCGGTGACCCCCTCCCAGTGCCAGCGACACTCCCGCGAGACCCTTCCCTCTATATCTTCTCTCTCTCTCTCTCTCTTCCATTCTCCCTTTTTCTCATCTCTCTCTTCTTTTCTTCCCAGATCTGCTGCCCCTGGGTAAGCGTCGCCATGCCGGTTACTTCCTCGGCGACCCAGCACCTCCGACCTCACCCCCATGGCCAATCTCCCTCTTTCACCTCTCTTTTCTCTTCCTCTTCGTCTCTCTTTCATTTCTCTCTCTTTCTCTCTCTTCTTCCCCTCTCTTCTCTAGATCGATCGCCTCCACCGCCTGAACCACCACCATCAACCTTCCCCGATGCCACCTGCATCTGTCGATGACCATCCCCCTCTTCCTCTTCTTCTTCTTCTCCTCTTTTTTTTCTTTCTTTTTTCTTTTTCCTCTTTCTCTCTTCCCTTCCTCTTCTCTGTTTTGTGGCGGCGATGGCCTGCCAGCCCCTGGTTCTCCCCCTCTTTCCCCTAGAGATTAGATTGAGATCACAACCCACCTTGATACAAAGAGATCTAACTTTCCTTTTGATGCAACCCACCTTTGCGGATTCCCTTTGGTTCCTCTAGCTGCATCTAAACCATTTTTTTTTCAACATGCTCATGTTTTCCATTGGATTCAGAAGTGGCAAAACTTTACAAAGTCATGTAGAAAATTACAAGTAAAAAAAAATTTACAAGAATCTTCTACTGAGATTTCTGGAGAAGTGTGCTAGTGAAATTCTGGTTAGGGCGCGACCACTTTGTTTCGTTGACGATGTGAATGATAGAATCTTCGAGTCTTCTGCCTAAAATTTCCTTCTTACTTGGTTCTGAAAATCCTTTGAGACAGGAAGATCGTGAGGGTATTAACACCCTGAAAGAGAAGCAAAATTCTCTTAAGAAGCCTGGAGGCTAGAGATTGATCTCTTGTGTGAGTTTCAACTTTCTCTTAAGCTTTTTAACTCAGCCTTCTTCAGAAATTTTCCTGCCCTCAGCCTGCCTAGTAGTGGGTTATTTATAGTCCTCAGGAGATGTAACAACTCTCCTGAAAATTAACAGTTTAGCTTCGCAGCGAAGCTAAAATAGCTTCGATGTGAAGCTAAATGCAGCATCTACGAAGCTAGTCAGCAGCTGGCTCAGGGTTGTTATAACAATCCCTTGATTCTATCCAACTGATTGAGGGATTTTTCTTGATCTTCTCCAACTAAAAGATCATGATAATTAATTGCCTAAAATGTGATATTAATCACATTAATCTCGTGCTGAGATTTGAATGGTCAAAAATGACTATAAAAGCTTGCAGCGGAGCTAGCTCACAACGAAGCTAAAAGAGCTTTATGCGAGGATATAATATAATCCAACAATGGAGCTAATGATAACTTGCTGCAAAGCTACCATTGAGTTTGCAGCGAAGCTAAAAAGAGAGCTCTCAACAGAGCTATGAAAAGCTTCAGGCGAAGCTAAGAACTGAGCCCACAGCGGAACTACCAAGCTTACTGCGAAGCTAGAAATCGCAGCTAGAAAAGAGCTTGTAACAAAGCTAAAAGATGGCTCTTTTGATAGAGCTGGAGTTAAGCTTCAGGAACAAAGCTAAGAATGAGCCCACAGCAGAGGTACTCTGAGTTTGCTGCAAAGCTAGAGCTATACTTGCAGCGAAGCTAAATGTTTAGCCTTTTGGGCTTCTTCAGAAGGCAAATGCTTAGTTCATTGTCTGCTTTACTGGATCAGTAGAGTCCAAGTCATTGGTTTGTCCATCAAGAATGAACTCGTTTTCAGCCTGTTTGTGACTTATCTTTTAGAAGTGTCGACAAGTTTGACATCGTTCGGATTGGTTGCAGAGCTGCCTTGAAGTTTGTCTTCTCGGAGTGTCAACAAAACTCCCTTCAAAGTTTTCATGAATCCGTAATGGATTGGTACATATTTCAGAATACTTTGAACTTGAAGCCTGTGACCTAAAATTTGATATTGCTTAGGTTAAAGGAGTCCATTGGGCTGGGTGTAAATGTGCATTGAACTGGTTAACCAAATTTGTTTAACCTAGAAACTCCATGAGGAGTGAGCTTCACACGAAGCTAATGGATAAGCTCTCAGTGGAGATAAAGATGAAGTTCGCTGTGAATTTATAAGATAAGCTCTCAGCGGAACTAAAAAATGAAGCTTCATGCGAAGTTGAAATGAGATCGCAGTGAAGCTAGAGCAAAGCTTCACGCGAAGCTAAAGATGGTATCTGAGCGAAGTTAAACAACTTTGCTGCTAGGGTTTTCACCCTGTCATTTCATCATTTAATTCGATCTGAAAGTACTGCACTTTTTTTAAGGAGGCAAAGCTAACACCGCAGCGAAGCTAAGACATAGTGTCTATAAAAGCCATCCTTGAAATTTCAGATTTCTCCTCTTTCGAACTCTCAATAATTTTTAGAGAATTATCTCTCTTCATCTACTTCGTTCAGATCTTGTCATGTGCAGTTACTCACAAGTAATATAAGTTTTCCATATGAGAAAAACTTAACATGCAAGTTCTTTGGAGAGAACTGAAAGGGTGAAATTTCACCAAATAAAAATTCTGAAGGAATTAAAACTAAGACTAACATCGAACATTATAAAGTTAGTCTAGAAAAGAGAGTCCACTAGGGATAAAAGAGTGTAGGTTTAGGAATCCTCCTGTTCAGAGGTGATTGACTCAACGTGACAGGTTAGGAATCACTAGAAAAGGAGTTTGCTATTTAGAGGTGACGAACTGGACAAATGATCGTGGGAAAACTGCGCATGAAAAGTGTTGTTTTGAAATTAAAATTTAAAGTGTGTGTGCTTTGGCTTCCTCGATACTTCTGTTATAGCATAGAGGTTAAACGGGTCAAATCCACAAGGACGTGAGGCGATAGAAAATTTACCGAAATGTTCACGTGTGTGTTAAAAGTTCTTCAATGTTTTAAAGAATGAAAAGAAAAGAAAACAAAGATTGGAAAAGAGAAGTACGGTGAAACACGAAAAAGTTAGAACGTAGAAGAAATGTCTGTGTTTTTGGAATATTTCTAAAATAAAGTGAAAAAGAAAGAAAATGCATGGCTACTAACTACTAATGACTACAACATGCTAACCTCTTAGTCACATGTATCCTGGCAATTACTAGTACTTGGTTCAAGAGCGTTTCAAAGCATGACCCATATGTAACTCATCACATCCCAACTCAACAAAACAAGTGCAAGCTACACTTAAACCATCAAAACTAAACAAGAGTAAGTATGGAGTAAAGTAATTTTAGCTTGTTAGAGAGTTAGAGTGTTAGATCCATCATCATGTGCCATCAATGGCTCTTGCAAGAGTAAGGCCAAGTAGAGGCTATTAGATTCATGTGGATTATCAAATAAGAAGTTAGCAAGTTAGTGGTTAGTAGTTAGTTGCCATGAGAGAAAATTAGCTAAACATGTAAAGAGAGTTAGAGAGAACAAAATAAAGAGAGGTAAAGAGAGCATCTTTCATAACTTATCACCTTCTATTACAAGCACTCTTGCATTCCAAACATGTATCACACTCTCTCTCTTATTACAAGATCTACAAGAAATGAAAAATATAAAGGAGGAAGAAGAAGAAGAGCTAACCTAAACTATCCTACACTACAACATGGAGAAGAAACAACTAAAACTACCCTAAAAACTATTCAAAAACTCCTCTCCCTGGTGCTCTGGAAATCCCTGGGCTTTTATAGGCAAAACTGGGCATCTGGATACACGTATGGAGCCGCGCGTCAAATCTTGGCGCGCGGCTCCACAAGGGATCCGCGTTTCCGCAGCCATAGGGTGGCTGCGGCGTCGCGCCACCTGCAGCGCAGTCCTCTCATGTCCCCTTGTCGGCTGGATGTTCTAGTTTCTGGATTTGGGCCCCTGGTTTTGACGAAACCACTCTCTAAAGTCAATGGCTATCTTTGTAGGCTTTTAATCACTAATTAAATGGTGATTTTGGGTCTTCTTCTTCATTTCATGTCATGGACCTAGAAACATGCAAGAGAGGTATTATTAGCAGAATTTAATATTAAATAAATGTGAAGATGTGGTATGCAATATGCAGTTTTAGAGACTAATCACACCCCCACACTTATCTTTTGCTCATCCTGGGAAAAACAAAAACTATGGAAATTATTACACTATTTTCGCAGGTGACGCAATTGCACTGAGCATGTGCAACAAGCCGTTAAACCTCTAAGTTTCCCCTAGAGGAGGAGTTTTGTCTCCTGAGGGTTTTTAGCGGTTTACACCCACAAAATTCATAAAGAAAGAAATCAAATGTTAGTATTTTAAAAACGCATTTTTGAAATAGAGAAAAGTGTTGAAGTATTTTTGTGAAAATATAAGTGATCTAAGGTCATAGGTTAACCAAAAATTATTCTTCCTTAAACTACGTCGAAATGCAAAATCTTGTTATAAATTAAATATAAGAATTTAAAATTGAATTGATTCTTTGATATTTCATAAAACTATTAGAAAAATATGCACTTTGTGAACAGTGAAGGTTTTTGGAATATCGACTCAAACTTTTATGCCATTGATTTTTGTATATTTATTATTTTTTCTCTTTTTTTCCCCTTAGTTTTCTTAGGCTTTCTTATTTACCCGGGTAGTGAGCCTTTAGCCGGTGACTCCAAAACCAGATGATCTTAGGGCACCAGATGAGAAAACATCCCTCGGACTTAAGGATTCGAGTAAACAAGGCCATAAAACTAAAGGATTATTTTTATTTTTGTCCACCATTTTAGGCGCGAATAATCATGCTTCCTGAGGCATAATTACCCAAACTTCAATAAGTGGTTTCTATTATCATCATTTTTTTAAATTTTTTATGGCTTTATCAGTCTTTGTTTTAATCCCAAAAAATTATGTAAGTGTGGCGTGCATAAATCTAAGGCAAAAAATTCAAGATAAAATTATCTTTCCAATCTTACTTTCTTATCCTAAAATTTAAACAAGATCTATTATTTTGACTCGGTTTAAAATTTCATAATTTTAGGTCTTCCTAATTCCTAAGATAATCTTAATTTTCTTAAAAATAAATCAAAACTATTTCTCTTATGTCAAAATGTTTTGTAAAAAGAAAAGAAAAGAGTTTTTTATAATTTTTTTTTAAATTAAAAAGAAGTGTAAAAGAAAGAAAATATAAAACTAAGTATGTTAGTAAACCCTCCCCCACACTTATCTCATGTATTGTCCTTAATGCATCGTGAATGTGTATATACATGAAACAAATGGAGAGGGAAGGAAAATTACCTCATGGTGGTGGTTCCGCTGGTGGTCTGATTGGGCCAAGTGTTGCTACCCAATCAAAATATCGTGGATCTTACAGAAACCCACCAGTGACCTCTCTAATACGACCCAGTAAAAGAATGATTGAATGAATGGTCTTATTGAAAAAATTATCCCCATCTAATTTTCAATTTTCAAAAATAATTATTGAGTCATTTTCTTCAACATTCTTGTCCAACAATGAAGTGTGATTTTGAAAGATGATTGATTTGGACTCAAATGGAACAGGAGTGAAAACCGATACCGACTCGGGAATTTGACTCAGATCAAGTCGAGAGTCAATAATGAGAGTTGAAATTAGTTCAAAAATAGGGTCCAAACCAAAGAATTGATGTTCACACACTTTCCCCATCAATGAAGTGTGATCATAAGATATTGGTGATTCTATTTCACGGTGCACTGGTACAGGATTCAATGTTGACTCCAGAATAGAGAAAAAATCTGGTAAAGATACCGGGGTCATTATTGAATCAAAAAGTGAAATGGAATTACTCACATTTGGTTCAGGATCACATTCAGGTTCAATTTCAATTTCAGGAAAGGGATAACTTGCCAGAATGTCCAGGCGACTTTCATAACTTGGAGTTTGGTCAAGTTCAAATGTGTGTTCTGAAATTAAATCTTGGTTTCTAAAATAACATGATTCTTGGGTCCAATCAGTAGAGTTAGGGATATAAGGATTGGTCAAAGATTGGCAAGAAAGACTTTCCTCGCTCTCATTGATCAAATCGCTCATTATTGATTCTAACCTACTGATAGGCGAGGTAACAGAATTTTGAGTCTGAATCATGTCTTTCATACTTTTGCAATTGGTTCTTCTTGAAAATGTGAGAATGGAAGTTGATTTTAGAAATTGTGGTAAAATTGTGAGTCCATCAGATTTTGCGGTTGCTGCTCGGACTCACGCAATGGTTCCATACTCAAGTCTAGTATTGAAGCTTGTTCATTTTGAATCGGTGAGACTGGAAAAGATGAGTAGGACTCTTAAAATTTTGGTTGAGATGATGAGTCCAACATATTTTGAAATCGTTGCACTTTTTCACAAAAGACTTCCAAACGCTTTTCTAACTCAGATTCTTCTTCAGTTGGATGTTCTAGAAAAGGAGTATATGGAGTTTGATTTGGGAAGGATTGTGAATTGAACAAATTTTGAATTTGTTGTTGGGACTCAAGCATGGCTTCCATACTCCTTTCCAAATTGGATTTTTCCTCAGTTGGTGGAACAGGAAAAGGAGGATATGGAGCCGAATCGGGGAATGAATATTGTGGACAAGGTTGTTGAAAATTTGACTCGGGGGAGGTGAATGCCCGTGAACTCTGTAAAGAGTGAAAATTATTTTGAAGATTATAGTCATAGGGTTGGGAATATGGGTCATATTGAGTCGGATAATCCCAACCTGGCATATATGGTTGGTTCATGTTGTACATAGCCGGGTCGGAGTTGTCCGAGTCAAATGAGGTCGGAGTGAAATATGGATTCATATTAGGATTAAAAAAATTATTGTTGTTAAAATCCATTTCACAATTTACAAATAAAAAAAACAAACAAAGAAAAAAAATAGAAAACAAGCCTATGCTAGGGTTGACTTAGACCTAGACGACTTCTAACTGGTTAGACTGTCCACGGGGGGTATATTGTCGGAAGCTGACCACAAGTTAATCGGCCAGGTAGGGGCAAGATCAGTGGGAGGTATCCGTGCTGGAGCAACGGGCCTAATTATGTCAAACCACTGTTCATCGAGGTTTCGCCTCTCAATCCCCAACCTTAGACACCGATTTGACGAGAGTCAACTTCTAACAACTTTCCCCTGGGTTAATCTCTTAAATGAGTCCGAAATGTCCCTAGGGGCCAACGTCTAGCAAATTTTATTTAGGCTTAGGTTTGTGAGTGGGGAGGTGATTTTTGGGCTAAGGGAGGGTAATGACTTCCCCATCTTATGTTGTTTTGGGTTTTGCCCTTAAGTTCAATTCGTGCAAGTGTGCAATATAGATAAGAATGAACACAGAGAGAGTAAATCACCCACATATTTGTCCTAACTATATGCTATGTAATATGTACACCTCCATCAAGATTACAACAACGCATGAACAAAATACAGTATATTAGAATGAAAAATGACACGTGCCTAAATGCAAATATCTAAACCGTTTTAAACATCCAATTACCATATTTTAATTCTTAAAATTATTATAGTGAACAGGTAATATAAACAAAAGCTAGCAACAGAATATAAGAATATATAAGAATTTACCCAGCCACACAAGAGAAAGTGTGGGCTTCTGCAATGCTAAAGAATTAACCTGCACACCAAAAAATAAAGAAGAAAAGTTTACAAAAACATGAAATCAAACCGTTTCCATCCCAGGCAATGGCGCCAAAATTTGATCGTGATAAAACTGCGCACGAAAAGTGTTATTTTGAAATCAAGATTTAAAGTGTATGTGCTTTGGCTTCCTCGATACTTCCGTTATAGCATAGAGGCTAAACAGGTCGAATCCACAAGGATGGGAGGCAATAGAAGCTTTACCGGAATGTTCACGTGTGTGTTAAAAGTTTTTCAATGTTTTAAAGAATGAAAATAAAAGAAAATAAAGATTGGAAAAGCGAAGTACAGTGAAACACGAAGAAGTTAGAACATAAAAGATAAAATGTTTGTGTTTTTAGAATATTTCTAAAATAAAGTGAAAAAGAAAGAAAACTCATGGCTACTAACTACTAATGATTCCACCAACATGATAACCTCTTAGTGATAGTTGCCTCACATGTATCCTTAACAATCACTAGTCTTTGATTCAAGAGCGTTTCAAAGCATGACCCATATGTAACTCATCAAATCCCAACTCAACAAAACAAGTGCAAGCTACACTTAAACCATCAAAACTAAATAAGAGTAAGCATGAAGTAAAGTAATGTTAGCTTATTAGAAAGTTAGAGTGTTAGATCCATCATCATGAGCCATTAATGGCTCTTGCAAGAGCAAGGCGAAGTAGAGGCTATTAGATTCATGTGGATTATCAAATAAGACGTTAGCAAGTTAGTGGTTAGTAGTTAGTTGCTATGAGAGAAAATTAGCTAAACATGTAAATGGAGTTAGAGAGAAGAAAACAAAGAGAGGTAAAGAGATCATCTTTCATAAGTTGTCACCTTCTATTACAAGCACTCTTGCATTCTAAACATGTATCACTCTCTCTCCTATTACGAGATCTACAAGAAATGAAAAATACAAAGGAGGAAGAAGAAGAACAACTAACCTAAACTACCCTACACTATAACATGGAGAAGAAACAACTAAAACTATCCTAAAAACTACTCAAAAACTTCTCTGCCTGGTGCTCTGGAAATTGTCAGGCTTTTATAGGCAAAACTGGGCATCTGGGTACACGTACGGAGCCGCGCGTCAAATCTTGGCGCGCGGCTCCACAAGGGAGCCGCAGAAACGTGGCTATGGCCGTGTTTTCACGGCCATAGGGCATCCGCTTGCGCAGCGCCACCTGTAGCGTAATCCTCTCCTGTCCCCCTGTTGGCTGGATATTCTGGTTTCTGAATTTGGGCCCCTGGTTTTGACAAAACCACTCTCCAAAGTCAATGACTATCTTTGTAGGCCTTTAATCACCAATTAAATGGTGATTTTGGGTCTTCTTCTTCATTTCATGCCATGGACCTAGAAACATGCAAGAGAGGTATTATTAGCAGAATTTAATATTAAATAAATGTGAAGATGTGGTATGAAATAAGCAGTTTTAAAGACTAATCACATAACAGTAATAAGATAGTCCCTACTAGACTGGGGTGAGATCTAAAATCCGTCAGTTCAGAGGTGACGAAGTGGACATAACTGACTAAGAATTACCATACTCGGAATTTTATCATTCAGAGATGATGAACTGGACATAATGACAAAAGAAAGTCCGCACTAGACGGGAGGATGAGATTTGGCCATCTATCAGTTTAAAAGTGACGAACTGAATATAACCAATTGAGAAACCACTGAACTCAGAGCCTTTGCTGCTCAGAAGTAACTTGATAGCAAAAGAAGTCCATAAATGACTAGAGGATGAAATCAGATATCGATCAGTTCAGAGATGACGAGCTGGACATAACTGATTGCGACTTATTAAATTCAGAACCCTACTTCGGAGGTGATAGACTAGACATGATGGTAAAAATAGTCCCTACTAGACTAAATAATAAGACTTGGTTATCTGTCGGTTCAGAAATGACAAACTGGATATAACTGATTAAGAATCCACTAAGCTCAGAATTTATCGTTCAGAGGTGACGAACTAGACATAACGATACAAGGAAGGTGAACCCGATTTTAGGAACATATCTATTAAGAGGTGATAAAGTGGACATGATAGATAACGACACACTAGATTATGAATCCGCTGCCAGAGGTCATACTATTAATATGACAGCTAGTCCACTAGGGACCGTAAGGGTGAATCAGATCTGCGCACCCGTCGGTTTTGAGGTGATAAACTGGACATGACCGACTAGGAGACACTAGGCTCACAATTCACTGTTCAGAGGTGATTGACTAACTTGACAGTAAGGACTCCTGACCCTCACAGGGGAAAGGAGAACAACATTATGTACTCGTCTATTCAGAGGTGGCGAACCGGACATGACAATTTGAGCATCATAGAGGGGAAGAGATCTGGGTATCTGTCGGTTTAGGGGTAATAAACTGAATGTAACTGACTGAGAAACATCAGACTCAGAGCCCTACCGTTCAGAGGTGGCAACTACACATGATGGCAAAAAGAGTTATTCCACTGAGGAATATGATTTGATACTCCATGAGAAATTTGATGGAGAGATTCCACCTATCCATAGGGGACTATTTCTCAGCTCATGATTAATAGATCGGCTGCCACACACCTTGGCATGAATGTGAAAACACTGAAAAAGTTTTCAAAAGATGCGTCTCAAGCCTTCTTCAATACGTTCGGCTTGATAAATCATCAGATAAAGTCATTTAATCAGTTTATCTAAATTTTTGAATGAACGAGCTATGAAGTCGAGCTTCGAATGATCAAAAAGATGAGATAGCGATTGGAGGTATGCCACCATTACATCTGAAAAAGTCAGAGGTAAAAGCTTCAACATGACTTATTCACTTTATGGATCTACCATTCCATGGGAAGGAATTGGTATAGGATTCTAAAGGAATCAAATGGATCAAGTCCCTTAAGATTTTTAGCAAATCCTCAGCTGTCAATAGTTTTGATTTGCCTTTAACAACTATTCGTTTGAGTTGGGCTAGCTATGTTATTCTCCTCAAAATGATGAGTTGTCGAGGATTTTATATTGGGCTTAGAAGCTAATGTTTTCCTCTAGCCTTATTCACTGAATGCTTCGGGTCATGTCATTTGAAGTGGACTTTTTGGTATTCCACTTGTGACCTCTAAAATCTCGCTAGGGATTAAAGAGTTAAGAATAAACTTTATGTGAAATTTGTCGAGTAAGTCAAAATTCCTGACGAAGTGTCACCTAATGAGGATTCTAGTTCTCGGTTGGTTGACCACATACATGCGTTGCATGTTTTCATATCATATGTGTCACACTTCTGCATTTTTATTTAAATATAACTCTGCTATTAATGTATTTCATGTTTAATGGCATGTAGGGTAATTAAGGAAGAAAAAAGAGAGAAAGAAAGATTTATGCAATTAAATCTAAAAGTTCAAAAGAAAGGGGATCAATTCAAATCCAGAGGTTCTAAAGGCCATCTTATCTGAAGACCGGACATATTAGATGAGATAATATCATTCAAATTTAAAGAAAAATGGATTAGAAGAAGACCCTATTTGGTTTCACTGAGGATAAAGAGATAGATTATCAAATCTAAAGCTGAAATTCAAAATCCAAAGGGATAAATGGATAGAGAGAAGATCAACGGATGAGATGAAGCAATTTAGACTGGATACATTTTAGTATTTGAATTATAACTTTCGCTATCGAAACTCAAATCTGATGATTCAAGCTGATCCAGAAAGAAGACTTAAAGGGATACAACTCTTACGTTGATCACTGTTACTAATTTTATCATTTGATAAGTTATATTCAGCAATCAACACACTAACAGGCTGCAGATCAGAATTGAATATCCATATCAAATCAAGTTTGGAGATAAGGGGAGGATTCAAATTCAGAAATAGCCAGCTCTCCCTATCTTTTGATTCATTTTCTTAACCATTTCTATCCTATAAATATCCCACACATCAGAGGCAGAGATAGATTTTTAGGCCAGTTTTTATTCTAGTTTAGTGTAGATTTTTATTTTTTTCATGTAATTTTCAGTTTTCATTTATGTAATTCAGAGGAGATCAGAGTTTCATTAAAGAATGAGAGTGAAGCTTGTATTGAGAGTGATACCGGTGTAAGTTGTTCTTCTCTTCTTTTATTGTTACCACATTGAATCTAAAGTTATATTTTTTTTATATTCTTCTTTGTTTTTGTGTTCTTCTGTTTTTTTACTTCTCTTCTTTTGGTACCAATTGCAATCCAAGTGAGTCTTATAGCATCGAAAAAGCCTTGCCTTTGTGAGTGCCACCGATAGCTCATGATGATTGATTTTAGACTCAATCTGTATCATTTCATACTTGTATCATCTTGATGATGTAATATGAAAGAGACGGGAAACAACTCTTATAGGCTATGCGCTGATTGCCTCCACGTCAAGGTAACATCATCGCCAAAAATTCAAGGTAAGTATTTGGCCAAACGAGGTAAGTATTTCTTTTAGATTTTCTTTCTTTTCTTTTAATCTTTAGTTTAGATCACCTCCATCACTAAATCTCTGCTATTTTTCACTTTCTTTGTACAAAATCACCACCTCCTTCTATCTACCACTTTCACAATTTAACATAACTTATTTTCTTTTTCTTTTCAAAAACTAAAAGATGAACTTTAACCATTTTTTGTAACTTAAAAGAGAACTTGTAAAAAGCTTTCATCGCTAGTCTTTCCTTGAGGATCATGACCCACATAGCCACTTGCTATCGCGGTAGCATTGAGTACCTTGCACTACTATTATAAAGTTCAGAAATTCTGTATTTTTTGTATGCAGGTTAAACCTCAAGCACTGGTCATAAAGTCGAGATATGGAACATAAGCTCTGCGGGAAATTTATCGATTAAGTTGAGATTCCTCGCTTTCATTTTAGTTCGTTATATCCAAGACTCAGGTTTGCAGCTGAACACTGATTCTAAATATGAATGTTGAAATAGTGGAAAGGTCCTGCTGAGATGTGTCACGAACCTTCTTCAATGAATTTGGCTCAATCGAGGTCGTCGCGAGACCGAATTGTGACTAACTAAATGACAGAGGCAAAGGGATGATTGGAGATATACCACTATTACATATTGAGCAGTCATTATCCTTTTAGATCGAGAGGAATGATCAGGAAGAAGAGTGCCTAAAATCGCTATTTTGGATTGCTCGACTTCAAAATATGACCTACTCTTCCAAAGGAGAAGAGTGACAAGGCTAAAACCAAAAAGTTTGCCTTTATCTTCTCTTTAATGTTAACATCATATATTACAACAACTTGATGTCAACCAGAGTCTCAGAAGAAGCGAAGATGAAATTGATTTTGCTTGAGAAAAGAGATTTCTTAGAGAAGAAACAGTCAGACAAGTCTATCTTAATGACTAGAGATTTAATCTTAACGTGGTCATGTACAATACTTTTTTGATCAGAGGTATGGTGTTAACGTGATGAGAGATAGTATTTCTTCAAGAACTTTCCATTAATTGGCATCATAAGCATGTTACCGTTCGGATTTGCTAGGCGGTATGCTCTGTTCGAGTAGACTATCTCCACCATGAAGGGTCCTTCCCACTTGAGTTGGAATTTGCCGTTGGTCTTATGTATCATGACCATAAGTCGCCTTACATCTAAAACCAAATCTCCTTTCTAAAAGATTCTTTTCTTGACCATTTTGTTGAAGGCCTTCGATATCATGCTTGGTACAACTCAATGCGTTCTTGAGCTTGTAGTTGCTTCTCATCTAATGCTTTCAGCTCTTGAAGATGTAATCGATCATTATCTCTTTCTGTCATCTTGGTTGCTAGAGCAACATGAAATGATGACATTTGTATCTCTAAAGGTATGACTGCTTCATACCCGTAAACTAGAGAGAAAGGCGTGTTGCCTGTTGGAGTTTGGACCATCATTCAGGAGGCACAAAGCTTCTCATTTCAGTCATTGCTTGAAGAGACGAACATTTTGAGGAGCTTGATAATCATCTTATTAAACGCCTCTGTTAACCCGTTGGCGGCATGGTTGTGAACAGTTGAAGCCAAATTCTAAATCCGGTACTTATCACAGAACTGATAGAACGATTGACTTACAAATTGGGGACCAATATCATGGATGATTTCCTGGGGACACCAAATTGGTGGATGACATGGTGTTTAATAAAGTTGACCACATTAGCGGTTTTAACTTCAATGAGCGATACAACTTCCGCCCATTTTGAAAAGTAATCAGTTATCACAAGGATAAACCAATGATCTTTTACCGATGGAGGACTGATAGGTCCTACAACATCGATTCCCCATGCTTTGAATGGCCATGAAGTGACCGTGGGGTGGAGTAACTCCGAGTATTGGTGTATGAAATCTGCATGGATTTGACAAGACTTACACCTTCTAGCATATCGATTGCGTTTGTGATCATAGTTGGACAATAATAGCCGAGTTGGTGTAGTCGGTCCTTGAGCTTTGGACTTGGTTGATGAGCTCCACATATGCCATCGTAGGCCTCTTTCAGTACTTCTCGCGCTTTCGAGCTGGATAGGTAGCAAAGAAGTATACCATCGTATGAACGGTGGTACAACGTCTTTACCACTGCATCATAGTAGAACTGAGTAGATCTTCGTCGAACAAAAACTGCTTCCTTGGGATCATCGGGCAGTATACCATGCAAGACATAGTCGATGATTGGGAATCGCCAATCCCTTTGTTTGAAGTTTGTCAAGATTGTATGAACTTTGCTAACCTCTAAATCGTACTTCAGATAGAGAAGATGACAAGTAGCCATCATAAGATGATAAGTGGTATCTGCTGGTAAGGCTAATGTAGCCGTGAGCGTAGCTAAAGCATCTGCCTTTTCAAGAGGCGAGACACATGACTAATGTAGAAACCATCAAAGGAGTTGGTCAACTCAATGGCTACATGGTGATAAGGTATCAGGTCTTTATGACAGACCTCACACTCTCCTTTGACTTGGTTGATAATAAATTCAGAGTCACCATAAGCTTCAAGGTACCGTACAACCATTTGTTGAGCGAGTTGGAGGCCAATGAGCAAAGCATTGTACTCAACTACGTTGTTGGGCAGGATTCAGACAATGAAAATTCACGAGGAAGAACGGGACTCTCTGGTGAAACAAATACCACCCCACTATAATAATGATCTTGCCTGTAAGGCCTATTTTTGATGCACCGTCAAAGAACATCTGCCATACATCATCCCCTGAGGTCATATTGGCTTTGATAACCTCGTCCAGAATGTCTGTGTGTAGTTTCAAAGTTTTCGAAACTGGATGGGCTTCTAAAAAATCTGCAAGAGCTTGACGTTTGACCCTCTTTTGAGGCACAAAAGTCATGTCGTATTAAGATAGTAGAATGGCCCAATTAGCAAGCCTGTAGTTCAAGGACCCTGGGTACGTCATGAGAAAACACAGGGGATTGACTCTTGAAATGACATGTATGGTTTGGCCAATCAAATAATGTTGTATCTTTTAGACAGTGAAGACGAGGGCTAGACACGCCTTCTCAACAGGGTTGTATCAGGATTCAACTCTGATCCTGCTCAGGTAGTAGATGTCCTGCTTGAAGCCTTCATCATTCTTCTGTGCCAGAAGAGCGCCTAATGATGGGTCCATAGCTCGTAGATAGAGCAAGAATGATTTTCCCAAAATGGGAGCTACCAGGACCATAAGCTTGGTGAGGTACTCTTTGATATCCTCGAAAGCCTTTTGGCAAGCTTCATCCCATATAAAGAAGATGCCTTTCTTCATTAACCGTGTACAACAGTTGGCAACAGCCTGAGAGATTTACAATGAATCTTCTGATGTAGGCGAGTCTGCCTTATAGACCTCTGAGCTCTTTAAGGGTCCTTGAAAGTTGCGTGCGCTGAATGGCTTTGACTTTGTCAGGGTCAAGGTGTATTCTTTTGGATGTGATAATGAATCCAAGGAATTTACCATTAGACACTCCCAAGAATGACATGGTTCGGTTCATCTTCAGCTGGTAAGCCCGCATGATGTCGAACACAATTCTCAGGTCATCAAGATGGTTACTTCTGCTGCGACTCTTGACTGCAATGTCATTAATATAGCATTCCACTATTTTTCGTAGATGATCACAAAAAATTATGCTCATGGCACGTTGGTAAGTTGCACCTGTATTCTTCAATCCGAACGACATTACTGTGTAACAGTATATCCCCAATGGCGTTCTGAATGATGTATTCTTCTCATCATCTGGGTACATCTTGATTTGATTGTACTTTGAAAAGCCATCCATGAAGGATATCATTTCGAAGCCACACGTATTCTCAATCATGGCACCAGTGATGGGCAATGAAAATTCATCCTTAGGACAGGCTGTGTTGAGATCACGAAAGTCGATGCAGACTCTGATCTTCCTGCTTTTCTTGAGCATAGGGATGATCTTAGAAACCCAGTATGGATGCTGCTCCTCTCGAATGAAGCCGCATTTGATGAGTTTATGAACTTAGATTTTGATTGCTTCCATGATGTCGGGTCAAAACTGTCATTGTTGTTGCTTAATCAGTTAAGCATCCGGTTTGGTGTTGAGATGATGCATAGCCACCTGAGGATCGAGGTCAGTGATAGGTAGTAAAAAGTGCATATTTATCATCACATTTACTATCATATTTCCCTATTTATTCTTTTAAGTATGCACTATTACTAATGTTTTGTTATTTAATGTGTGCAGGCCTTGAGTAATTATTTAAATAAAAGAATAAAGCCTAAATGAAGCCCAGAAGCCCAAAAAGCCCATGTGCAAGCCCATGTGCAAAAGTTGTAGTAATTTAGAAGTTTCTTATTATCTAACCTAATCTAAACTTAGATTTTTAAACTCTTTATTTAAAATCTAAGTGAGGAAAAGGAAGGATAAGAAAGAACTCCTAATTGCTAAAGGAAGAGGAAAAGGATGGACTTCTACTCAACTCTAGTTGCTTGCAGGACAAGGCTAAAGATAAAAGGAGAAGAGTGCAAAGATAAAAATTCGTTTTAAAAGATTTGGATTTAGGGTAACTTGCTTCCCAAGTTATCCCGAATTTTTAAAATAAAGAGTCGGTATGCAAAATCCAGAAGGATATACCCAGATGGACGGACCAGAGGAGGCCACGCGCGAAAGCGCGTGGCCAGAAGCTAAGCTACAGCCACGGAAACGCGGCCATAGCCGCGTTTCTGCGGCTCCCTGGATGAGGTTGACGTCCAGTTTTTGTGGGAGAGTTGTATCGGGACTCTACTTCTTCTATCTCCTATAAATACCCCTGCAGAGCAACAGAGAGGGGCATCCAGAGACGGGAACTTAGGGTTTTTCTTAGGCTAATTTTTAGATTGTAACTTAGGTTTTTTCTTAGTTTTCTTTTATGTAATTTTTTACTTTTCTTTATGTAACTGAGAGGAGAAACGAGTTTCATGAAGGAAGGAGATCAAGTTTGTACTGAGGGTGACACCGGTGTAAGTAAGTCTTTTCTTTCATTGTTATTAGAATCAAATCTAGGTTTCCTTTTCTTTTCTATTTTTGTTTTGTTTTTGTTTCCCTCTTTTGTGTTTGTGGATCCAAATGAAACCAATAGCCTCGAAGTTGCCTTCTCCTTGTAAGTGCCGTTGATGGCTTATGAAGATGAACATCCATTTCTATGGTAGTATAGCTCGCCCTTTTATTTCATTGTGTAAATCGGGAATGGGGAAGATCTCATCTGCCATGCTTCGCTCGCCTTCAAGTAAAGGTACATCGTCGATACGGGTCAAAGGTAAGCAAACGCTGAAGAGGTAAGTATGCTTTTAGTTTTTAGTTTCTTTCTTTTAATTTTAGTGTAAATTACCAACACCACAATATTCCCAATCTCTTTCACTCTTTTTCAATTTCTTTGTACATATCACTTCTATTTTCTCCATCTTCTTATTCTACCACTTTCTTCCTAACCTGACTTTAACTCCAATTTTTTATTTTCCTTTTAAAGAACTAAAAGAAGATTTTTTAACTATTAATTGTAGCATAAGAGAGAACTTGCTAAACAAGCTTCCATCGCTAGTCCCTCCCTGTGGATCACGACCCGCATAGCCACTTACTATTGCGGTAGAATTGAGCACCTTGCACACCCTATTCTTAGATCTGAAATTCTGTATTTTTGTGCAGGTAAAACCTCAATCAAATTTTGGCGCCGTTGCCGGGGAGGGGCGGTAAGTTATTCTCTAAAAAAAAAAAAACTAATTATTGATTTATTTATTATTTTTTAATTTGCAGGATCAGAGAACAAGAAATATAACTACAGCAAAGGACATATAGCAACTCTGTGCCTCTGCCCTAGAAGGCAGAGCAGCAGAGCCTACTACAGAGCCACGCAAACGCGGCCATAGCCGCGTTTCCGCGACCTAAGTAGTGAACTACTCACTGATTTTTCTGCAGGATGCTGAAAATTTAAAGTTAGACTTGCTGTTCTGTTAATTTTTCTCTGTAATCATCCTGCACACTGCTAATTAATTAACAGTAACCTATTTGTTAAAAAATAAAACAAATTAGACTCTTGCATCATAGGCACGTGTCTATTTAATTTTTTTAATTCTGTTGAAGAGTGCTGGCGACAAGGTACGTTTGCATTGCATATAGATTAGGAAACACTCTTGGCTGATTTACTGCTTTTTGAGTGATTACTTATCTACTGCTTTACACGTACACAAAAAATTTAAGGGCATAACCCATAAATAACATAAGGTGGGGATTTCATCACCCTTCCTTGGCCCACAAATCATCTCCGTTGCACTCACAACCCTAACCCTAAATAAAAATTGACTAGACGTTGGCCCTAGGGACATCTCGGACTCAATTAGGAGATTATCCTAAGGGGGAAAGGCGTTGGAATTTGACTCCTGCCAAATCAGTATCTAGGAAGGGGATTAAGGGCCGAAAGCCCGAAGGTTGGTGGTTATTTAATTAAGTAACGTCTTTAACGGATAACCTCCCACCAATCTTGCCCTGACCTGGCTGATTAGCTTGTGGTCAAAGTCCGCATTATACCTCCCGTGGACAGTCTAACCAGTGAGGAGTCGTCTAGGTCATAGGTCTACCCTAACTTAGTTTAGAATTTTTTCCTTTGTTTGCTTATTTGTTTCTTTGTTTGTGTTTTATTGTGTGATATGGCTTATAACAACAATTTTTCCAATTTTAATGGTAATCCATATTACACACCAACCTCTTTTTGGATATTACCAACCCGGCATATCCTAACTTTAACCAACCTAGTGTGCCGGAGTGGTCTTATCCGAATGAATATAACCCATGCCCCCCATCTTATGACCATAATTTCCACAACAATTTCAACTCTTCACAGAGTCCATGGGGATTCGCCTCCCCCGAGTCCAATTTTCAACCAACTTGTCCTCCCTATCCACCTTGTCCACAATATTTTCAAGATTCATACTCAGTTCCACCAGTTCAAAATAGAAAACCATCAATCTTGAAAATGATGGAAATGAGTATGCATGAGTCCGAGCAACAATCACAAAATAGAAAACCATCAATCTTGGACATGATGATGCGTGAGTCTAAGCAACAATCACAGAATCTGACCGAATCACCATTTCACCACGAATTTCACAACAACACTTCATCTTTTCAAGTCCAATCACAACAAAACGATGAACCAATCGACTATGAAAAGATGCTTGAAGCCATGACTCAGGCTAGAATCGCTCGTGATCATGACATAGATATGATGGTTCAAACTTTACGTTCTCACCGTTTGACCATTTCTGATGTCGCTAACCATTCTGTTAAAGCCAAAGAGTCACGTTGCTTTTGAAAACAAGATTCTATTTCAGTACAATCATTTGAACTTGCCCAAACTCCAATTTTTAAAATGACAGTGATAGTTTGGTAAGTTATTCATTTCCTGAAATAGAACTTGAGAATGACTATGATCCTGACCCTCAACTTGGTTATTCAATTCTACTTCCTGATTCAATAATGACTCCAGTGTCTTCACCTGATTTCAATTTTCTCGAGTCAACATTGGATCCTGTGCCAATTCATAATGAAATTGAATCACCCATCTTTTATGATCATCATATTGAACTTGACCAATTTCATACTTTTGAAAGTCTCATTGATAAATTGGTCAGTTCTCATTTTTATGATATTGAACTCAATGAGATATGTGACCTAGATTCTCAAATTTGTGATCCAGTTCAAATTCCCGAATCAATATTGACTCCTGTTTTGTTACCCGATTTAAGTAATATTTTAGAGTCAGTTTTGATTCCCACACCAGTCATTCTTGAACTTGAATCACCAATATTAAGTCACATTTCATTGTGGGAAAATAAATGTGGACTAGAGTTTTAACTTCTTGATTTGGACCCACTTCTTGAACCAAGCTCCACTCCTGAACCTTTACTTGACTTAAGTCACTTTCCTGAGTCGGTATTAGTTCCCGTACTTCCTCAGTCCAAGTCAATTATTCTATCTTTTCACACTCCATTTTGGGACAAGGCGGTTGACAAAATTGACTCCGAAAATTATTATGAAAATTGGAAATTAGATGGGGTGGAATTTTTAAAAAATGTTCATACATATATCATTTTAGTGGGTTATACAAGAGAGATTTCTGGTGGGTTCCTCCGAACTCCACAAAATTCGATTGGGCCGCATTTCGTGGACCAATTAGACCACCACCGGAACCACCACCTTAAGATAATATTTTCCTTCCCTTTCTTCTTTTTCATGCATAAGTGCATTCATTCATACATTGAGGACAATGCATGAGATAGGTGTGGGGGGAGGATTTACTAACATACTAACATAGGTAGATAGGTAGATACTAACAAAGATACTAAAAAAATAAAATTTTTTTTTTTGAAAAGAGAACAATATTTTGACTTATCTTTTGAAAGAAATCTAAGTTAGTCTTAAGAATTAGGAAAATCATGATTAGGATTTCTAAAAACTTGGTCAAAATAAATAAATTGTTGAATTTTTAGGTATAGGAGGAAAAATTGAATAAGTAATTAGTCTTGATTTTTACCTTAATGAAATATGCATACCTAATACACTTACACATCTAGGATTCTAAGACAAAGACTCTTGTGCCCTATAAAAAATAATACTAAAAAAAAAATTTTTGAAAAAAAGAAATTCACTAATTAAGCTGGATACATGTGACTCAAGAAGCATCAGTATTCACGCCTAAAGGTGATTTTATAAATAAAGTCCTTAGTTTTGTGGCCTAGTTTACTCGAATCCTTAAGTCCGTGGGGTGTTTTCTCACCCGGTGCCCTAAAACTGACTGGTTTGGGAGCCACCGACTTTAAGTTCGCTACATGGGTGGATTAGAAAGCCTAAGAAAACTAAGAAATATTACTTATATATGTACTAACACATCTAATAGTCAATTAGTTAGGTATGAGGGCCTCAAAAAGCCTTCATGCTTACACGAAAGAAAATTAGATGAGTTATACATATTAAAAAAAAGAGAAAATAATAATAAAGAGGCATGAGAGTCCAAGTTAAAGAATTCCTAGTAAAGATTCACAAGGATGCATATGACTTTTGGTAACGAAAAAGACTATACAAAAATTCAATTTTGATTCTTACCTAAAATAGATAACAATTTATTATATAAAGACTAAGTTTAAGAATGAATAAAAATGATAATCCTAAAACTTATAGACTACTTAGTCTCTTCAAACATATTTCAGATATTTTCCTTTTTTATGGATTTTGTGGGTGTAATCCGCTGAAAACCCTCACGAGACAACACTCGTCCTCTAGGGTAACCTAGAGGTTTAACGACTTGTTGCACATGCTAAGTGCAATCGTGATGCCTACGAAAGTGAGTTAGGATAGATTAGTTTTTCTTCTCTTATTCTTTTTGATTTTTACTCGAGGACGAGCAAAAAGATAAGTGTGGGGGTGTGATAGGTAGTAAAAACTGCATATTTATCATCACATTTACTATCATATTTCCCTATTTATTCTTTTAATTATGCACTATTACTAATGTTTTGTTATTTAATGTGTTCAGGCCTTGAGTAATTATTTAAATAAAAGAATAAAGCCTAAATGAAGCCCAGAAGCCCAAAAAGCCCATGTGCAAAAGTTGTAATAATTTAGAAGTTTCTTATTATCTAACCTAATCTAAACTTGGATTTTTAAACTCTTTATTTAAAATCTAAGTGAGGAAAAGGAAGGATAAGAAAGAACTCCTAATTGCTAAAAGAAGAGGAAAAGGATGAACTTCTACTCAACTCTAGTTGCTTGCAGGACAAGGCTAAAGATAAAAGGAGAAGAGTGCAAAGATAAAAATTCGTTTTAAAAGATTTGGATTTAGGGTAACTTGCTTCTCAAGTTATCCTGAATTTTCAAAATAAAGAGTCGGTATGCAAAATTCAGAAGGATATACCCAGATGGACGGACCAGAGGAGGCCACGCGCGAAAGCGCGTGGCCAGCAGCTAAGCTACAGCCGCGGAAACGCGGCCATAGCTGCGTTTCCGCAGCTCCCTGGATGAGGTTGACGTCCAGTTTTTGTGGGAGAGTTGTATCAGGACTCTACTTCTTATATCTCCTATAAATACCCCTGCAGAGCAACAGAGAGGGGCATCCAGAGACGGGAACTTAGGATTTTTCTTAGGCTAATTTTTAGATTGTAACTTAGGTTTTTTCTTAGTTTTCTTTTATGTAATTTTTTACTTTTCTTTATGTAACTGAGAGGAGAAACGAGTTTCATGAAGGAAGGAGATCAAGCTTGTACTGAGGGTGACACCGGTGTAAGTAAGTCTTTTTTTTCATTGTTATTAGAATCGAATCGAGGTTTCCTTTTCTTTTCTATTTTTGTTTTGTTTTTGTTTCCCTCTTTTGTGTTTGTGGATCCAAATGAAACCAATAGCCTCGAAGTTGCCTTCTCCTTGTAATTGCCGTTGATGGCTTATGAAGATGAACATCCATTTCTATGGTAGTATAGCTCGCCCTTTTATTTCATTGTGTAAATCGGGAATGGGGAAGATCTCATCTGCTATGCTTCGCTCGCCTTCAAGTAAAGGTACATCGTCGATACGGGTCAAAGGTAGGCAGACGCTGAAGAGGTAAGTATGTTTTTAGTTTTTAGTTTCTTTCTTTTAATTTTAGTGTAAATTACCAACACCACAATATTCCCAATCTCTTTCACTCTTTTTCAATTTCTTTGTACATATCACTTCTATTTTCTCCATCTTCTTATTCTACCACTTTCTTCCTAACCTGACTTTAACTCCAATTTTTTATTTTCCTTTTAAAGAACTAAAAGAAGATTTTTTAACTATTAATTGTAGCATAAGAGAGAACTTGCTAAACAAGCTTCCATCGCTAGTCCCTCCCTGTGGATCACGACCCGCATAGCCACTTACTATTGCGGTAGAATTGAGCACCTTGCACACCCTATTCTTAGATCTGAAATTCTGTATTTTTGTGCAGGTAAAACCTCAATCAGTCAGGCATGTCTTCATAGCTCCAAGCAAAGATATCAATATACTCTCATATGAGAGACATGAGATCTTCTTTCTCTATTGGTGATAGGCTTTTGCTTATAGAGATGAGCTTTGGGTGTGCTTGATCACCAACATCGACTTGGATCACTTTATCTTCGGTAGGTGGTTCACGTTGTTCAAAACGCTTCTCTCATTGAAGATTAAGTTGTTGAGCCCATGGATCAGTGTCGAATGGCTCAATGTCTTCGCCTTGCTCTGCCTGACTGATAGATGCCATGTTGGCAAAGGGATTCTTAAAGATACCCCATACTAATATCAGTGTCCCGACTAGACGAGTCTGATGATTGTGATGGTAGGGACTCGTCAGACTCTGATTCTGATTGAGGAGGTGGAGTGACATATCCCAATCTCCTACGTGTGTAGTCATAATAATTGGCTGATTTTCCTTCAGGTACGAAAGGTTCCAAAGGGATGCATCGTCCTTTACTGAAATTCAAACATCCCCACGATTCAAGCTGTTACCCATTCTTTTCATCATGCGGTGTGTTGACCACGCGTAATGAAAGAATTGTGCGGGGTTCTAAGTAGTCATTTAATCCCCTGAATGTTATGGCCTGAGCTTGAACTCTGCCAAATACAATCGGTGATTGGTCCCTTTTAGAGGAAGGGACAATGAAGACAGATCCTTCATTGTCCTCTATATGCATGCATGCCATTTCTGAGATGGGCAAAAGCATGTGCAAGAAACTAATATCGACAGAATTAAATACATCATCAAGACACAAAGAGTAATAAAAAGCAACATTTTCATTAAGCACCCACTCGCTCTCATTTTCAGTGGGGTTATTACAGTTAGGATCATCTAGATACGCTACAATTGGTTCCATGCTAAAGGTAGTTGATTAGAGTTCATTTTTGTATCATTTTACACCATCTCACCATGCTTTATGTTAATAAAAATGGGATTTTTTATTGCTTTTCTCTCTTATTTTTCAGGTCCATTAGTTAATAGAGAAGAATGCCCAAATCTTGAGATTTTTGAGGAATTAAAGGTATTTTTAGGAGCCCACAACCATGAAGCCCAATTCTGGAACGATTCAAGGCATATTCCTCAACTTCTAGAAGCTCGAGCTGGGCACACGCAGTGTAACAGTTTGTCAGAGAAATCATTGGCACGACGGCTAAGATGCTGCCGCGGAAACGCGGCCCTAGCCGCGGATCCGCGGTACTTCCTTGGCCATTGATCAAGCGATCGATCCTACGGCTGTGGTGGGACGTTATCTTCTCCTGAAGGCTATAAATAGACTCCCAGGGCCTTTATAAAAAAGGGAGGAGAGAATAACATTTTATTTAGGAAAATTGTTAGGATTTTTTAAGCTCTCTTTAGTCTTCTTGTGTAATTTTCATTTTCTCTTTCTAGATCCAGAAAAGAGAGAGTGAAGGTGAGAAATCACTGTAATTGAAGAAGTGACAACTCAATACAAAGACTCAAGCTTTCCTTCCTCAAGTCTTCTCTTATTCTATTGCATTTACTTTCAAGTTCTTACTTTCTTGCATTTGCTTTTTACCATGTATTCTTGCTTGTTCTTCTTTCTATGGCTAACTAACTCACTAACATGACTAACTAACTTCTAACACTACTAACTAGTAACTCTTGGGTGATTTCTAACTCATATGAATTGTTGGATGTTTTTATTTCTAAGTCTTATAATTAACAAGTCTTTTATTTTCAATAATGATGAGTAGTGTTTTAATTCTAGTGAATGCTTTGTATTACCTCCATATGATTCATGTATGCCTCATTTAGAGCCTTGTCTCTTGAACAAGTACCTTGATGGAACATGAAGATTTTAGTATGCTAACTCCTATTGTACAAGTTTTTTATTTCATACTAGCTTGTTATAGCTTTGATAGACTAATGAATCTTACATTCTTGTTTAGTATACCTAAGTGTGAATACCTATGTTCCATTATTGAGAATCTACTGGGAGCCGATGATCTAAGGCGGTCACCTAGCCAAACTTAGATGAGAACACAACCTCAATTTGGGACAACATTGATTTGACAAAGCAAGATGTACTATTACCAATGAATCTACATGAGGCATGAATCACCCAATGAGCTTAGTAAATTAGTAGTGTAGAATGTTAATTAGTCATGGCTTTCTCTTAATTGAATTTCAAAACTCCTTTCTAAAACTATCTCATTTTTCAAAATCACTGTTTTTTATACCGTCTTTCATTCCGTTTTCCATTCCGTTTCCTTTTTCTTAACAAAACTCTACAAAATTCTTCACTCTCTTTCTACCTTGGTTTGTTTTTTCATTTTTAAACAAAGAAGAATTTTCATTTTTCTTCTCAAAAATTTCAACATAAAAACCGTGTACGCTTCCATCACTAGTTCTCCCTGCGGATAAGTCCCGTTATAGCTTGTGCTACGAACGATGATTCGAAGGAGTAAAGTAAATCTTTATACATATTCAAAGTTTGATAATCAGCACACGGACATGAACGGTTTACTCTAAACTCTTGCTCAATTCAATTCCTCCTATCGAACAAATTTTTGGCGTCGTTGCCGGGGAGGGCGACGGTTTTTATTGAGTTTTTGGAACTAAAACGAATTTTTTCTTTTCTGTTTCAGGTTACAGGTTGAGGAAATAGGAAAACAAGACTTACAGTAACATATAAGTGGTCTTGGGCCTCTGCTCTTGAAAGCAGAGACCAAGCACCCTCTGAATGTCGCGTTTTCTCATCTTTGGCTGCGGATCCGCAACAAGGAAGAGTTCACTATTTACAATCTTTTTTGCAAGACTGCTTGCTTTGTAAAAAGATAGCTTGCTGTAAATTTATTTCTTGTATGCCATCACCAGGAGCCTGCTAATAAACCAACAGTAAAATATTTTTGAAAAGTTTAAAAATTGATTAGACGTTTGCATTTTAGGCACGTGTCTTTTCAATTCATTTACTTTACTGTTGAAGAGTGCTGGAGTAAGGTACGTTCGCATAGCATATAGAATAGGACTCAACACTTGGTTGATTTACATCGTTTTGAGTGAATCTTGTTTGCATATACTGTACACTTGCACAAATTGACTTTAAGGGCACCACCTAATAAACAAGATAAAGCGGGAATTTAATCACCCTTCCTTAACCCAAAAATATTATTCCAAGCACTCACTTTTAAATAAAAATTGATAGACGTTGGCCCCTAGGGACATCCAGACTCGATAAGAGATCAGCTGTGATTGAAAATTATTTTTGATTCATACTCCAGTCAAATCAGTGTCTAAGGTTGGGGATTAAGAGGTTAAGACTCAAAGATACAGTGGTTTGGCGTAATTAAGGCCCGTTGCTTACGCACGGATACCTCCCACCGTATTTTGCCCATATCTGGCTGATTAACTGTGGTCTGACTCGAGCAACAACCTTCTTCGGTTCATTGACTAGTTAGGAGTCGTCTAGGTCCAGGGATCCTAGATAGCTTGTAATTGTTTTTCTTTAGTTTTGTTTGTTATTTTCCCTTTTTTGCTTGTTTGCTTAGTGAACGTTGTCTGTGATTGTGCATGCAAGAGTGGTACCGGGATCTAATTTCATCAAGACTGACACAATCCCAATCATGGCCAACCCTACTTCTCTCCAAGACAAGTTTTACCCAATTCGCACTTCACTTCCTTCATGCATTCTTATACCTGAGGCAAATGGAAATAATTTTGAGCTTAAGCCTCAGTTCATTAACTCATGGCCTAGAATCTGAGGATGCATATTTCTTCATTCATGAGTTTGAAGAAGTGTGTTTGATGATGAGAATTCCCCAAATGGGGGAAGACGCTGTTAGATTGAGGTTCATTCCCTTCGCGCTTAAGGACATAGCCAAGAAGTGGCTATATAATCTGCCTGCTAGTTCTATCTCATCATGGGATGATTTTGTCAAATTCTTTCTTAAGAAGTTCTATCCCATTCATAAAATGGCCCTCATCAGAAAAAATATAATGCAGTTTAAGCAGGAAACAAGTGAACCATTCTGGAAGTATTTTGAACGGTTTAAGGATTTACTAGTCCAATGTCCTCATCACGGAATAGAGAAGTGGCGGCAGTGCCAAATTCCCTATGACGGACTAGACTACCAAACTAAGACGCTCCTTGAGACTATGTGTCAAGGGGAATTTTTGAAGAAAGATGAGAATCAGGGTTGGGACCTCTTTGAAGCTTTAGTAGAAAAAACCATTCAATGGGAATCTTGCCCCGATCAAATTCTCTGGTGGATTCCTCCAAACTCCACGCAAATTGGATTGGGCCGCATTTCGTGGACCAATCAGACCACCACCGGAACCACCAGCTTGAGGTGATTTTTCCTTCCCTCTCTATTTGTTTCATGCATACATACATCACGATGCATTGAGGACAATGCATGAGATAAGTATGGGGGAGGGTTTACTAACGTGGAGTTTTTAGATTTTCTTTCTTTTTCACTTCTTTTAGGATACTTTTAGAAATCTTCTTTTTTGTATAGGATTTTTGTCTTTCTTTAAAAACTTTTTGAAATAAGAGACGAATTTTTGATCTATTTTTAAGAAAATTAAGATGATCTTAGAAATTAAGGAGGCCTTAATTATGATATCTTAAGCCTAGTCGAAATAATGGATCTTGTTTAAGATTATAGGCTAAGTAAGATAAATTGGAGAGAAAATTTTATCTTGAATTTTTTGCCTTAGATAGTATGCACTTCACACCTACACATTTTTGGGATGGAAATAAAGACCTAAAATTCCATAAAGCAAAAAAAATATAATAATAAAAAGAAAAAATATATATTATATATGAAGAAAAAAATCAAGCTGGATAACTATGCCTCAAGAAGCATGATTATTCATGCCTAAAGGTCGTAATAAGGAACAAATAATCCCTCTTAGTTTTGTGGCCTTGTTTACTCGAGTCCTTAAGCCCGAGGGATGTTTTCTCATTTGGTGCCCTAGGACCGTCCGGTATGGGAGTCATCTGTTAAAGGCTCACTACCCGGGTAAGCTAGAAAGCCTAAGAAAACTAAGGGAAAAAAAGAAGAAAAAAAGAAAGAAAGAAATATATATATATATATATATATATATATATATATATATATATATAAATGGCTTGATGATTGGAGTTGAAATACCAAAAATCTTCAATGTCACAAGTGCATATTATCTAAGTTTTATGAAGGATAAAATATTCAATCCAATTTTGAATTCTTACCTTAATTGAAGACAAGATCTTGCATATAGACTAAGTTTAAGGAAGAATAATTTTTGGTGGACTTATGATCTTAGATCGCTTATATTTTTTGCAAAAATATTTCGAAAACTTGTCTCTCTTTCAAAATGTGTTTTCAAAATACTAACATTTGTCTTCTTTCTTTATAGATTTTGTGGGTGCAATCCGCTGAAAACCCTCAGGAGACAAAACTCCTCCTCTAGGAGAAACCTAGAGGTTTAACGGCTTGTTGAACACGCTCAGTGCAATCGCGTCACCTGCGAAAGTGGTGTAATAATATTTGTAGTATAGTTTTCCTTTTCTTGTATTGCTCGGGACGAGCAAAAGATAAGTGTGGGGGTGTGATTAGTCTACAGTTCTGCATTATTATATCACATTTTCTCACTGTTTTATGAATAAAATATCGGTCTAAACCGTATTTTGGTCTCTCTTGCAGATAATCGAGACAAGGAGGGCAAAAGGGTAAAAAGATCCTAATTAACCCATTTTCGGGTAATTAAATTCACAATTCTTGGAGGCCAAGTAAGGGATCTTCTAGAAGATACATTGAACCTAGACCCTTGTGCACGTCAGACGGATATACGGATAAAGATACCCGGATCTGAGCATATCTAGAAGGACCCCGAAGCGTCGCGAATCCCCGCACCAAACCAAGGGACCTAGGTCCCTGGTACTGTCGCGAAAACGCAGCAATAGCCGCGTTTTCGCGGCAAGGTGGTGGGGCCAACGCATGGCCTTGTCTCGTCTTATAGAAGCCCCGTTTGCCTATATAAAGCCCTGCAGAGGCCCAGAACGCAAGCAGTTTTGGGATTTAGGCTAGGTTTTCTATCTTTTAGTGTAGGGTAGTGTAGGTATTCTTCTTCTTTTATTTTGTATTTGCATGATTGAGTTTTTACCTGCACACAAAATATAGAATTTCAGTTTTAAGAATAGGATGTGCAAGGTGCTCAATACTACCGCTATAGCAAGTGGCTATGCGGGTCGTGATCCATAGGGAGGGACTAGCGATGGAAGCTTGTTTAGTAAGTTCTTAAAGTGTCTGAATTAATAGTTGTTAAAGTCAGGTTAGAAAGAAAGTGGTAGATTAAGAAGATGGAGAAACTAGAAGTGATATGATATTTACAATGAAAAAGAAGAAGTGTGAAAAGATTGGGAATATTGTGATTTACACTAAAAATAAAAGAAAGAAAACTAAAAACTAAAAACTTACTTACCTCTTCGGCTTCTGCTTACCTTGGAACCGTGTCAATGACGTACCTTTCTTTGAAGGCGAACGAAGCATGAAATATGAGATCTTCCCTACTCCCGATCTATACTACGAAATAAAAAGGGCGAGCTACGCTACTATGGAAGTAGATATTGATTGAGGCTAAACCTGCACACAAAATACGAGATTATAGAACTTAAGAAAGGAAATCTGCAAGTGCTCAATACTTCCGCTATAGCAAGTGGCTAATGCGGGTCGTGATCCATAAGGAGGGTTTGCGATGGAAGCGTTTACAGTTTTATTGAAATCTTATGAAAATAAGCGAAGATTCTTCTCTGTTTTAAAGTTAAAAAAATGAAAAAGAAAGTTATAGTTAAAGTTAGAAGAATATGAAAGAGGAAGAAGGTGGGAAAATCAGAAAGCAAAAGAAAGCGACAATGTACAATGAAGTGGAAAAGAAAGAGTGAAAACGATTGGGAAGAAGTGGTGAAAGAAATCGTGTTGGCGATCTATACTATAGCGATAAAAGAAAAGAAAGAAAGTTAAGAATTACTTACCTAGTTTGGTGATGACTTACTTGGAAACCTTTTTGCAAGTTCTACCTTTTTGCTTCGGAGGCGTTCAACGTATAGATCATAAACTCGAGCTCGGTCCCCGTGCACATTATATCGTCAAGCATAAGAAGAACGAAGTGATGCGAGCTTGGAAGAGGAGAACGTCTTTCATGAACTATCGCTGGCTCTCACGTAGTATCGGTGTACTTGCTTTGGAGTTCACTTGTAGACTCAACACATAAAACCAAGGTGAAGTAGAAGAGGGAAACGAAAAGCAAAACAAATGTAAAGTAAAGCAGAATAAAAAACAAACAAAGCCTTTACCTTTATTACTTGCTGAGACAATGAAAGAAAGGAGTAGGGTACATCGTCGGTGTCACTCTCAACATCAGTCCCTCTCTCTTACTTACATGAATTTTCTTCTACCCTAAGTTACATACAAGTTACATAAAAGTAAAAACTAAACTACAAAATGGAAAAACTAGTCTAAAATCCTAATCTGCATTGGCGTCCACTTTCAGCACAGAAAATGCCTTTTTATAGGCCAAAAACCTAACAACCAAGATCCCGGGGAGGTCGGGGGAGTTCACGCTCCCTGTAACTCCCCAAGATCGCCGCAGAAACGCGGCTTTTGCCACGTTTCTGCGGCCAGGGTGTGGCCAGATGGCCACACCCTGTTGGTGGGTCATCCCGGGAGTTTCTTCTGACTTTATCCTTTGTTGGTTTCTTCGTTTGAGCTCCGGATTCTGACGAAATGGCCTTGGATTCTTGGCTTTAACCGATCGATTCTGAGAGGATTCTTCTCAATCGGTTTCAACCTCTTAATTTTGTCCTGATTTTATGTGTGCGAATTAACTCTGATTTAATTCAGAATTCTGGTGGGCTTTTGGGCTCATTTCTCTTCATCTCCTTAAGGATTGGGCCTGCAAATAAATCAAACAAATAATTAGGACAATGCAGGCTTTTATTCTAAAATAAGTATGGAAATGTGACATTAAATATGTAACATTAGTGACCAATCACACCCCCATACCTATCTTTTGCTCGTCCTCGAGCAAAACAACTAAACTATACTAAGGCTTATTAGACCACTTTCGCAGGTCGCGCGATTGCACTGAGCATGTGCAACAAGCCGTTAAACCTCTAGGTTTCCCCTAGAGGACGAGTTTTGTCTCGTGAGGGTTTTCAGCGGATTGCACCCACAAAATCCATAAAGAAAGAGAAATAAAGAGTTAGTATTTTCGAAAAGCATTTTGAAAGAGAAAAATATTTGAAATATGATTGTAAGATCTAAGCAATCTATAAGTTATAGGAAAACCGAATTTTTTCATTCCTAAACTTAGTCTCTATTCAAAAATTTGTTATCAATCAAAGTAAGGAGTCAAATTGTACTTCTCATCTAGTCTATTACTTTACCCTACGTCATATGCACCTTGTGACTGTGAAAATTTTGACTAAGGGTTCATTAACTCTAACTCTTATGCCTTATTTATTTATATATATATATATACTTTTTTGTTTTTTTGTTTTTTGTTTTATTCCTCAATTTCATTAGGCTTTCTAATCTGCCCATGTAACGAGCATTCAGTCGGTGACACCCAAACCGGACGGTTTTAGGGCACCAGGTGAGAAAACACCCCTAAGGACTTAAATACTCGAGCAGATAAGGCCACGAAACCAAGGTTTTTATTTATACGATGCACCCCTTTTAGGCGTGAACACTTATGCTTCATGAGGCATAAATACCCAGCTTAATCAGAGGATACACATTTTTTTTTCCAAACTCATCTAATTATCTTTTGCATAAATACTAAGGCTTTCTTAGGCCAAAGCACCTAGCTAATCAATAATTAGACTTGTTTTTTTTTTTAAACTTTTCTAATCATCTTTCGCATAAATACTAAGGCTTGCTTAGGCCAAAGCACCTAGCTAATCAATAATTAGATTTATTTATATATATATATATTTTTTTATAAGGCATAAGGATCTTTGTTTTTGAACCCTAAGTGTGTAAGTGTATGAAGTGTGCATATTTCATCAAGATAAAGATCAAGACTAAATTACTTTGACAAATTATCTTCTTAACTCTATAAATCAAACAAATAATCTTATTTTGACTAAGTATAAGAAATCCTAATTTGGATTTTCCTATTCCTTAAAATTAACTTAATTTCTTACAAAAATAAGTCAAAATATTGTTTCTATTTTCAAAAAGTTTTAAAAGTAAAGAAAAATGTCAATTTTTTTTATTTTTTATTTATTTTTTATTTTAAAGAAAAAGAAAAGTTATGTTAGACCCTCCCCCACACCTATCTCATGCATTGTCCTCAATGTATGAATTAATGCATAGATGCATGAAAAAGACGAAAGGGAAGGAAAATGTTACCTTAAGGTGGTGGTTCCGGTGGTGGTCTGATTGGTCCACGAAACGCGGCCCAATCAACTTTTCTTGGGTCTCGAAGGAACCCACCAACACTATCTTTAATATAACCCATTAAAAAGATATATCCATGAAGGATTTTTATTAAATATTTGACCGCATCTAATTTCCATATTCCATAACTAATTTCGGAGTCAAATTTGTCAACCACCTCGTCCCAGAATGGAGTATGAAATGATAGAACAGTTGACTTGGACTCAGGAAGGACAGGAACTAATACCGACTCAGGAAGGTGACTTAAGTCAAGTAAAGGTTCAGGAGTCGAAATAGGTTCAGAAATTGGGTCCAAGTCAAGAAGTTGAAACTCCAGTCCACATGTATTTTCCAACAATGGAATGTGACCTAATATGGGTGATTGCAGTTCAGGAATGATAGGTGGAGGAATCAAAACTGACTCTAAAACATTACTCAAGTTTGGTAACACAACAGGAGTCAAGATTGATTCAGAAAGTTGAACTAGATCACAGATATGAGAATGTAGGTCACATATTTCATTGACTTCAATATCAAAAAATTGAGAACTTGCCAATTTATCCATGGGATTTTCAAAATTGTAAAGTTGGTCAAGTTCAACATGATCCTCAAAGATGGGTGATTCAATTTCTTTATGAATTGGTACGGGATCCAATGTTGACTCCGGGAAAAGATTGAAGTCAGGTGAAGATACCGGAGTCATAATCGAATCTGGAAATAGAATTGAATCACTAAGTTGGGGTTCAGGATCATAATCATTTTCAAGTTCTATTTCAGGAAAAGGAAAACTAGCCAAACTATCAATATCATTTGGAGTTTGGGTAAGTTCACATGGTTGTTCTGAAATGGAATCTTGATTTCCAAAACTACATGACTCTTCGGCTCTAACAGGATGGTTAGTGACATCAGGACGGTGGGAACGTAGAGATTCAACCATCATGTCTATGTAATGATTTCTAGCATTTTGAGCATGAGTCATGGCTTCTAGCATCTTTTCATAGTTGATGGGTTCATTGTCTTGTTGAAAAGATGAAGAGTTGTTTTGGAAGTGGTATTGAAATTGTGAGTCCATCAGATTTTGTGATTGTTGTTTGGACTCACGCATACTCCGTTTCAAAATTGATAGTTTTCTATTTTGGACTGGTGGAACTGAGTATGACTCGTGGAAATATTGTGGACTAGGTGGAGAAGGAGGACGCTGTGGTTGAAAATTGGACTCGGGGTAGGTGAATCCCCACTGACTCTGTGAAGAGTTAAAATCGTTATGAAAATTATAGTTATTAGATGGGGGTATGGGTCATATTGATTCGGATAAGACCAATCCGGCTCACTAGGTTGGTCAAAGTTATGATATGCCGGGTTGGTAATATCCAAAAATGAAGTCGGTGTGTAATATGGATTATTATTGTAGTTGAAAAAATTATTATTATAGTCCATATCACACAGTATAATACAAACAAAGAAAAATAAACAAATAAACAAAAAAAAAAATTCTAGCCTAAGTTAGGGTAGACTTAGGACCTAGACGACTCCTAACTGGTTAGACTGTCCACGGGAGGTCTAATGTAGACTTTAACCATAAGCTAATCAACCAGGTTAGGGCAAGGTTGGTGGGAGGTTTTCCGTCAAAGACGTTCCTTAATTAAATAACCACCAACCTTCGGGCTTTCGGCCCTCAATCCCTTTCCTAGACACTGATTTTGCAGGAGTTAGATTCCAACATTTTTCCCCCTTAGGATAATCTCCTAATTGAGTCCGAGATGTCCCTAGGGCCAACGTCTACTCAATTTTAGTTAGGCTTGGGTTAGTGAGTGCTTGGATTCTGATTTTTGGGCTAAGGAAGGGTGATTAAATCCCCACCTTATCTTGTTATTGGGTTGGTGCCCTTAAAATCAGTTTTTTGTGCAAGTGTACAAGATAAATAAGATGCACTCTAAGCGATATAAATCAACCAAGAGATAGTCCTATTCTAGATGCAATGCAAACATACCTTGCTCCAGCACTCTTCAACAGTAAAAATTAAATGAATTGAAAAGAACGCGTGCCTAAAATGCAAATGTCTAATCAATTTTTTATCTTTTCAACAAATATTTTACTATCGATTATTAGCAGGCTTATGTTATGGCATATAAGAAAAATTAAAGTTGCAGCAAACTAGAATTTGTAAACTAAGCAGCCCTGCAAAAAGCTGTTAGTAGTCAACTCGTCCTTGCCGCGGATCCGTGGCTTTTGCCGTGGAAACGCGGCAATTCAGGGGGCAATGGGTCTCTGCTTTCTAGAGCAGAGGCCCAATACCACTTGTATGTCACTGCAATATAAATTTCCTGCTTTGCTTGCCCTGTAACCTGCAACAGAGAAGAAAATTCGTTTAGTTCTAAAAAATTTGCAATAAAAATTCAGATTTCAATAAAAACCGTTTTACCCTCCCGGCAACGGCGCCAAAATTTGATTGAGGCTAAACCTGCACACAAAATACAAGATTATAGAACTTAAGAAAGGAAATGTGCAAGTGCTCAATACTTCCGCTATAGCAAGTGGCTAATGCGGGTCGTGATCCACAAGGAGGGTTTGCGATGGAAGCGTTTACAGTTTTATTGAAATCTTATGAAAATAAGCGAAGATTCTTCTCTGTTTTAAAGTTATAAAAATGAAAAAGAAAGTTATAGTTAAAGTTAGAAGAATATGAAAGAGGAAGAAGGTGGGAAAATCAGAAAGCAAAAGAAAGCGACAATGTACAATGAAGTGGAAAAGAAAGAGTGAAAACGATTGGGAAGAAGTGGTGAAAGAAATCGTGTTGGCGATCTATACTATAGCGATAAAAGAAAAGAAAGAAAGTTAAGAATTACTTACCTAGTTTGGTGATGACTTACTTGGAAACCTTTTTGCAAGTTCTACCTTTTTGCTTCGGAGGCGTTCAACGTATAGATCATAAACTCGAGCTCGGTCCCCGTGCACATTATATCGTCAAGCATAAGAAGAACGAAGTGATGCGAGCTTGGAAGAGGAGAACGTCTTTCATGAACTATCGCTGGCTCTCACGTAGCATCGGTGTACTTGCTTTGGAGTTCACTTGTAGACTCAACACATAAAACCAAGGTGAAGTAGAAGAGGGAAACGAAAAGCAAAACAAATGTAAAGTAAAGCAGAATAGAAAACAAACAAAGCCTTTACCTTTATTACTTGCTGAGACAATGAAAGAAAGGAGTAGGGTACATCGTCGGTGTCACTCTCAACATCAGTCCCTCTCTCTTACTTACATGAATCTTCTTCTACCCTAAGTTACATACAAGTTACATAAAAGTAAAAACTAAACTACAAAATGGAAAAACTAGTCTAAAATCCTAATCTGCATTGGCGTCCACTTTCATCACAGAAAATGCCTTTTTATAGGCCAAAAACCTAACAACCAAGATCCGGGGAGGTCGGGGGAGTTCACGTTCCCCGTAACTCCCCAAGATTGCCACAGAAACGCGGCTTTTGCCGCGTTTCTGCGGCCAGGGTGTGGCCACCCTGTTGGTGGGTCATCCCGGGAGTTTCTTCTGACTTTATCCTTTGTTGGTTTCTTCGTTTGAGCTCCGGATTCTGACGAAATGGCCTTGGATTCTTGGCTTTAACCGATCGATTCTGAGAGGATTCTTCTCAACCGGTTTCAACCTCTTGATTTTGCCCTGATTTTATGTGTGCGAATTAACTCTGATTTAATTCAGAATTCTGGTGGGCTTTTGGGCTCATTTCTCTTCATCTCCTTAAGGATTGGGCCTGCAAATAAATCAAACAAATAATTAGGACAATGCAGGCTTTTATTCTAAAATAAGTATGAAAATGTGACATTAAATATGTAACATTAGTGACCAATCAGATATTCATCACCATAAACCATCAACGACACTTACAAGGAGAAGGCACCTTCGAAGCTCTTGGTTTCACATGGATCCACAAGCACAAAAGAGGAAACACAAAGAATAGCAAAAAGAAATAAACTTTGATTTGATTCAATTAACAATAGAAGAAAAGATTACTTACACCGATTGTCACCTTCAGTACAAGTTTGATCTCCTTCCTCCATGAAAGTATCCTCTCCTCTCAGTTATAAAAAAATTAAAAATTACAAAAAGAAAATAAAAAAAACCTAATCTACAAACTAGCCTAAGAAAACCCTAAATTAGTTTCTGTCTTCCCCTGGACTGTACGCCCTTCTCTATTGCTCTGCAGGGGTATTTATAGGAGACGGAAGATGTAGAGTCCCGGTACAACTCCTCCACGAAAGCAGCTGGCCAACCTTATCTGGATTGCCGCGGAATCGCGGCTTTGGCCGCGTTTCCGCGGCCTTAGCTTTGCCCCTGGCCACGCGCTTTCGCGCGTGGCCTCCTCTGGTCCGTCCATATGAGTTTATCCTTTTAGAGCTGTCATCCTGACTCTTTATTTTGAAATTTTGGGATAACTTGGGAAGCAAGTTACCCTAAATCCAAATCTTCCAAATCTTTTAAAACGAATTTCATCTTTGCACTCTCCTCCTTTTATCTTTATCCTTGTCCTGCAAGTGTTTAGGGTTGAGTAGAAGTCTATCCCTTCCCTCTTCTTTTAGTATTTGCAACTTTTGCACTTGGTAATTGCAATTTTGACATTTGGTAATTGCAACTTTTGCATTGGGCTTGGACATGGGCTTTTTGGGCTTTTATTTCTTTATTTTTTTATTACTCAAGGCCTGCACACAATAAATAATAAAACATTAGTAATAGTGCAAAATTATAGGAATAAATATGAAAATGTGATAGTAAATGTAGTAATAAATATGCACTTTTTACTACCTATCACACCCCCACACTTATCTTTTTGCTCGTCCTCGAGTAAAAATCAAAGAGAAAGAGGAAAAGAAAAGAAAAATTAATCTACCCTAACTCACTTTCGTAGGAATCACGGTTGCACTTAGCATGTGCAACAAGCCGTTAAACCTCTAGGTTACCCTAGAGGACGAGTGTTGTCTCGTGAGGGTTTTCAGCGGATTACACCCACAAAATCCATAAAAAGGAAAATATTTGAAATATGTTTGAAGAGACTAAGTAGTCTATAAGTTTTTAGGATTATCATTTTTATTCATTCTTAAACTTAGTCTTTATATAGTAAATTGTTATCCATTTTAGGTAAGGATTAAAACTGAATTTTTGTATAGTCTTTTTCGTTACCAAAAGTCATATGCATCCTTGTGAATCTTTACTAGGAATTCCTTAACTTGGACTCTCATGCCTCTTTTTTTTAATTATTATTATTATTATTATTTGTTTAATATGTATAACTCATTTAATTTTCTTTCGTATAAGTATCAAGGCTTCTTGAGGCCCTCATACCTAATTAATTGACTATTAGATGTGTTAGTACATATATAAGTAATATTTCTTAGTTTTCTTAGGCTTTCTAGTCCACCCATGTAGCGAACTTAAAGTCGGTGGCTCCCAAACCGATTGGTTTTAGGGCACCGGGTGAGAAAACACCCCACGGACTTAAGGATTCGAGTGAAGTAGGCTACAAAACTAAGAACTTTATTTCATAAAATCACCTTTAGGCGTGAATACTTATGCTTCTTGAGGCACATGTATTCAGCTTAATTAGTGAATTTTTTTTTATATATATGTATATATATTTTTTTTCTTAATTTTTTTTATATAGGGCACAAGAGTCTTTTGTCTTAGAATCCTAGATATGTAACTGTATTAGGTATGCACATTTCATTAAGGTAAAAATCAAGACTAATTACTTATTCAATTTTTCCTCCTATACCTAAAAATTCAACAATTTATTTATTTTGACCAAGTTTTTAGAAATCCTAATCATGATTTTCCTAATTCTTAAGACTAACTTAGATTTCTTTCAAAAGATAAGTCAAAATACTGTCCTTTTTTTTTTTTGAAAATTTTTGTTAGTTTCTACCTATGTTAGTATGTTAGTAAACCCTCCCCCTCACTTATCTCATGCATTGTCCTCAATGTATGAATGAATGCATGTATGCATGAAAAAGAAGAAAGGGAAGGAAAATATTACCTTAAGGTGGTGGTTCCGGTGGTGGTCGGATTGGGCCAAGCGTTGCTACCCAATCAAGATAATGTGGTAGTTCACGGAACCTACCTTTATTGACCTCTTTTCTATTTACATGTTTACAGTCCCCAGTATGAATGGGATCATGGAAGATCCTATCGTGAAACTTACTTCCTTTACATGACCAGTCCTGAAAAATCATCACAGAGTCATCATGGTCTATACCTATGTCCAACAAAAGAATGTGACTTGGTAGAATGGTTGACTTGGACTTAAGAATGATAGGTTCAGGATCCAATACAAACTAGGGAAAATTGACGTGGGGTTCGAGAGTTAGTTTTGGTTCAAGCGTTGAATCCAAGTCCAAGAATTGAAACTCAAGTCCACAATCATTTTCCCACAATGGAATGTGACTTACTATTGGTGTTTCAAGTTCAAGAATGACAGGTGTGGGAATCAAAACTGACTCTAAAATATTACTTAAATCGGGTAACAAAACAGGAGTCAATATTGATTCGGGAATTTGAACTCGATCACAACAAATTTGAGAATCAAGGTCACATATCTCAGTGAGTTCAATTTCATAAAAATGAGAACTTGCCAATTTGTCAATGGGACTTTCAAAAGTATGAAATTGGTCAAGTTCAATATGATGATCATCAAAAATGGGTGATTCAATTTCATGATCTATGGGTATGGGAATAAATGTTGGCTCAGAAAATTGGTCCAAATTGGGTAAGAATACCGGAGTCAACATAGCTTCGAAGATGGAAACTGAATCGCAAAGTTGGGGATCGGGTTCACATTCACAATCTAATTCAATCTCATTGAAATTAAAACTAGCCAATTTGTCCAAGGATTGGGATTGATCAAGTTCATATTGATGTGATGAAATTGAATTTTGATCAAGGTCTTCTAGACAGAATGATTCTTGGTTCCTATCAACTTGGTTGGTTAGTTCAAGAATGTTTGAAAGTCTAAAAATTTGATCATTCATTATATCTTGCAAACGATCCACTTTTTCTTCTAACCCATCGAATGGACCATTGGAGGACTGAAACATTGGTGATGTGGTAAAAAAAGTATATGAAGATAATGGTTGAACATGTGGTTGACAATATGGCTCAGGGGCGTTGTATCCCCATTGACTCTGTGAAGAGTAGTGATGATTATTCCAGTCTTGTTCATAGTATTGGGACTGGGTCATGTAATGATTCGGATAAGACCAATCTGGCACACTAGGTTGGTTAAAGTTATGATATCCCGGATTGGTAATATCCAAAAAAGAGGTTGATGTGTAATATGGATTATTATTAAAATTGAAAAAATTGTTGTTATAAGCCATATCACAAATAAAACACAAATAAAGAAAAAGAAAACAAACAAATAAGAAAACAAAAAAAAGAAAAAAATTCTAAACTAAGTTAGGATAGACCTATGACCTAGACGACTCCTAACTGGTTAGATTGTCCACGGGAGGTATAATGCAGACTTTGACCACAAGCTAATCAGCCAGGTCAGGGCAAGATTGGTGGGAGGTTTTCCATCAAAGACGTTCCTTAATTAAATAACCACCAATTTTCGGGCTTTCGGCCCTCAATCCCCTTCCTAGATACTGATTTGGCAGGAGTCAAATTCCAACACCGTTCCCCCTTAGGATAATCTCCTAATTGAGTCCGAGATGTCCCTAGGGCCAACATCTACTCATTTTTAGTTAGGCTTGGGTTAGTGAGTGAGGAGATTGTTTGTGGGCTAAGGGAGGGTAATGACTTCCCCACCTTATCTTGTTTATAGGACAAGCCCTTAAGTCAATTTAGTGCACGTGTAAAGCAATAGACAAATATTCACTCAAAAGCAGTAAATCAGCCAAGGGTGCTTCCTGGTCTATATGCAATGCGAACGTACCTTATCTCCAGCACTCTTCAACAAAAATTAAAAAAATTAAATAGACACGTGCCTATATGCAAGAGTCTAATTTTTTTTTCAACAAATAGGTTACTGTTAATTAATTAGCAGTGTGCAGGGTGATCACAGAGAATATTTAACAGAGCAGTAAATCAAACTTGCAAATTTCAGCAACCTGCAGAAAACAGAGTGAGTAGTTCACTACTAAGGCCGCGGAAACGCGGCTATTGCCGCGCAAACGCGGCTCTGTAGTAGGCTCTGCTGCTTTGCCTTCGAGGGCCAGAGGCACAGAGTTGCTATATGTCCTTTGCTGCTGTTAGGTTTCCTGTTCTCCGAACCTGCAAACAAAAATAATAAATAAATCAATAATTAGTTTTTTTTTTTAGAGAATAACTTACCGTCCCTCCCCGGCAACGGCGCCAAAATTTTGATTGAGTTTTTACCTGCACACAAAATATAGAATTTCAGTTTTAAGAATAGGATGTGCAAGGTGCTCAATACTACCGCTATAGCAAGTGGCTATGCGGGTCGTGATCCACAGGGAGGGACTAGCGATGGAAGCTTGTTTAGTAAGTTCTCTAAAGTGTCTGAATTAATAGTTGTTAAAGTCAGGTTAGAAAGAAAGTGGTAGATTAAGAAGATGGAGAAACTAGAAGTGATATGATATTTACAATGAAAAAGAAGAAGTGTGATAAGATTGGGAATATTGTGATTTACACTAAAAATAAAAGAAAGAAAACTAAAAACTAAAAACTTACTTACCTCTTCGGCGTCTGCTTACCTTGGAACCGTGTCAATGACGTACCTTTCTTTGAAGGCGAACGAAGCATGAAATATGAGATCTTCCCTACTCCCGATCTATACTACGAAATAAAAAGGGCGAGCTACGCTACCATGGAAGTAGATATTCATCACCATAAACCATCAACGGCACTTACAAGGAGAAGGCACCTTCGAAGCTCTTGGTTTCACATGGATCCACAAGCACAAAAGAGGGAAACACAAAGAATAGCAAAAAGAAATAAACTTTGATTTGATTCAATTAACAATAGAATAAAAGATTACTTACACCGATTGTCACCTTCAGTACAAGTTTGATCTCCTTCCTCCATGAAAGTATCCTCTCCTCTCAGTTATAAAAAAATTAAAAATTACAAAAAAGAAAATAAAAAAACCTAATCTACAAACTAGCCTAAGAAAACCCTAAATTAGTTTCTGTCTTCCCCTGGACTGTACGCCCTTCTCTGTTTCTCTGCAGGGGTATTTATAGGAGACGGAAGATGTAGAGTCCCGGTACAACTCCTCCACGAAAGCAGCTGGCCAACCTTATCTGGATTGCCGCGGAAACGCGGCTTTGGCCGCGTTTTCGCGGCCTTAGCTTTTCCCCTGGCCACGCGCTTTCACGCGTGGCCTCCTCTGGTCCGTCCATCTGAGTTTACCCTTTTAGAGCTGTCATCCTGACTCTTTATTTTGAAATTTCGGGATAACTTGGGAAGCAAGTTACCCTAAATCCAAATCTTCCAAATCTTTTAAAACGAATTTCATCTTTGCACTCTCCTCCTTTTATCTTTATCCTTGTCCTGCAAGTGTTTAGGGTTGAGTAGAAGTCTATCCTTCCCTCTTCTTTTAGTATTTGCAACTTTTGCACTTGGTAATTACAATTTTGACATTTGGTAATTGCAACTTTTGCATTGGGCTTGGACATGGGCTTTTTGGGCTTCTTTTGGGCTTTTATTTCTTTATTTTTTATTACTCAAGGCCTGCACACAATAAATAATAAAACATTAGTAATAGTGCAAAATTATAGGAATAAATATGAAAATGTGATAGTAAATGTAGTAATAAATATGCACTTTTTACTACCTATCACATTTTTTTTTAGATCTTGTAGTAGGGCAGAGAGATTCAGAGAGAAATTGAGAGAGCTTGATGTAATAGATGGTGACAATCTATGTAAAGGTGTCTCCTTTCTTCTCCATTGTAATCTTCTCCATCTTCTACATGATGCTTAGCTGATTTCTTCTTCTCATGGCAATCTAACTACTACCCACTAACCATCTAACCACTTACTTGATAATCCACATGAATCTAGTAGCCTCTACAAGGTCTTGCTCTTGCAAAAGCCATTGATGACTTATCATGATGGATTCTAACATTCTAACATTTCTAACTCCTAACCCACTAACTTGCTAACTTGCAATGTCTTCTTTATTTGATGCTCACTTCTAATCGATTTTGATGAATTAATAGTAGCTTGCAACTTGTTATGTGGTATGGATGTGTTGTTTGAATGTGGAAGAACAATCTTTATGAGCCATGCTCTTTATCGTCTCTTGAAGCCAAGGATTAGTGATAGCCAAGGATCTATGTGAGGCAGCTATCACTAAGAGGTTAGCATGGTTAGTGAATCAATTAGTAATTAGTAGTCATAAGTTTTATTTTACTTTGTTTTAAAAACCAATTCCAAAATCTTTATCATTTTTTCTATCGTTGTTTTTACCATCCTCTTAGTTTACCTTTGTTTTCATTTTCTCTACCACAAGCTTCATCTTCTTTTCTATTTTGTTTTTCAAACCACTTCTCTTTTTTTTTCACATTGCTTTCATCGCTCTTCTCACCTATCACTTCTGGATTTTCTTTTCTTTTACTTTTTCTTATTCTTTTACAAAGAAGAACTTGGTAACAACCAACGTGAATAAGAACTGTTAATGTTTCTATCGCCTCCCGTCCCTGTGTATTCGACCCGTTTAGCCAATGCTATAACGGAAGTATCGAGGGAACATTAGCACACATATGTTTTTACATTGATTTCATAAACGCACATTTTCAGGTCCTGGTTTCGCCCCGATCAAATTTTTGACGCCGTTGCCGGGGACGGGAATGGTTTTGAACTCACGTTTTTGTTAACATTTTCTTCTCTGTTTTGGTGTATAGGATAATTTCTATAGGAGCTTAACATTGCAGAACAAACACTAGCTTTGCATCTCCCTGCTCTAGAAAGCAGGGACCCTGCTTCTAAAGAAAAGCCGCGCAAACGCGATTCTTGCCGCGAAAACACGGCGTATTTGTGATAATTGTGTATCTTGCTGTGCTGAGCTGTGTTCATTGTAATAGCTAGTGGATCTGTACTATTACTTTTCTGCTTTGATTGCCTACACACTGCAATAATTAAAGAACTAAAATACGGTATTTGGACACTTTTAAAATGGTTTAGACATTTGCATTTAGGCACGTGTCAATTCAATTCCAATATACTGTATTTTCTCTGTTGTTGTGATTTGGACTGAGGTGTACATATGGCATTGCATATAGCATAGGACAAACACGTGGGTGATTTACTCGCTTCGTGTTATATTCTTGTCTATATTGCACACTTGCACGAATTGGATTTAAGGGCATAACCAATACAAGATAAGGTGGGGATTTCATCATTCTTTCTTAGCCCAAAAACTACCTCCCCACTCACACAACCCAAACCCTAATAAAAATTGATAGACATTGGCCTCTAGGGACATCTCGGACTCATTAAGAGATTGACCGAGGGTGGAAATTGTTTTGAATCTTACTATTGTGAAATTGGTGTCTAAGGTTAGGGATTAAGAGGTTATGCCTCGAAGATACCGTGGTTTGGCATAATTAAGGCCCGTTGCTTACGTACGGATACCTCCCATCGTATTTTGCCCCTACCTGGTCAATTAGCTTGTGGTCGGATTTAAGCAACAACCTCCCCCGGGTAGTCGACCAGTTAGGAGTCGTCTAGGTCTAGGTCAACCCTAGTATAGGCTTGGTTTTGATTTTATTTCTTTTTGTTTGTTGTTTGTTTTTTTTTGTTTGTGATTATTTGTGAAATGGAATTCAATAATAACAATTCTTTCAATCCTAATATGAATTCATATTTCACACCGCCCCATTTATTTTGGATAATTCCAACCCGTTTTTTAAAAATATGAACTAACCAAATACACCGGGTTGGACTTATCCAAATCAATACAACCGATATCCCCAATCTTATAACTATAATTTCAAAAATAATTTTAACTCGTCACAGAGTTAATGGGGATTCACCTCCCTCGAGTCCAATTTTCTACCACCTTGTCCACAATTTTCACAATTTCACAATCTCCATTCCCCAATTTTACTTCCTATACTCCTTTTTCTGGATCTCCCATTGAAGAAAAATCTAAGTTCAAAAAAAGTATACAAGCCATACATGTCATGCTTGAGTCCCAAAAAAAGAAGCTCAATTTACCAATTCCAAAATATTTTCATGATTCATTCTCAGTTTCACCTATTCAACATGACCAACCATCTAACCTAAAAACGAGTATGGAGTGCTTTCGTGAGTCTGAGCTTCAATCTCAAAACATATTGGACTCAGAATCTTCACTATCTTTCTAAAATCAAGATTCTTGTACTCCCTTTCTGGAACATCCATTTGAAGAAAAATCACATCTAGAAAAGATTATAGAAATCTTGCAGGAGTCCGCTTTACAATTTCAAAAATCTTCTTCTCAGTCTATTCATAGGTTGGAAACACAATTGAGTCAATTGGTCAACATTTATAAGAATGAGAAAATTCTCTCTTATCAACCTTTGACCAATCCAAATATCTCTAACTCTATCAATTTGACCCATGACTCTTGTTGTTTTGGAAACCAAGATTCCTACACTCCCATTCTAGAGCATCCACTTGAAGAAACATCACATCTAGAAAAGTGTATAGAAATCTTGCAGGAGTCCGCGCTATAATTTTAAAAACTTCTACCCAGTCTATTAATAGGTTGTGAACACAATTAAGTCAATTGGTTAGCATTTATAGGAATGAGGAAACTCTATCTTATCAACCTATGACCAATTTAGATATCTCTAACTCTATTGATCTGACTCAGGACTCTTGTCATTTTGGAAACCAAGATTCAATTTCAGCACACCCATCTGAACTTGTCCAAACTTCAAATGTTGAAAATTTCATTGACATTTTGGCAAGTTATCCTTTTCCTGAAATTGAACTTGAGCATGAATATGATCCTGAACCTCAACTTGGTAATTCAATTCCACTTCCTGATTCAATAATGACTGAGGTGTTTTTACCTGATTTCAGGCCTTTTCCCGAGTCAGTATTGAATCCTGTGCCAATCCATTATGAAATTGAATCACCAATCTTTTATGATCAACAAATTGAACTTCACCAATTTTATACTTTTGAAAGTCCCATTGACAAGTTGGCAAGTTCTCATTTTTATGAAATTGAATTCAATAAGGAACGTGACTTTGATCCTCAAATTTGTGATCCAGTTCAAATTCCTGAATCAATATTGACTCCTGTTTTGTTACCCAACTTGAGCAACATTTTAGAGTCAGTTTTAGTTCCCACATCTCTTATTCTTGAACTTGAATCACCAATTTTAGAAAGTCACATTCCGTTGTGGGAAAATAAATGTGGAATAAGATTTCAGTTTCTTGATTTGGACCCGATTCCTGAACGAATGTGGACTTCTGAGCCTTTACTTGACTTATGTCAAATTCCTAAGTCGATATTAGTTCATATATTTCCTGAGCCCAAATCAATCATCCCATCTCTTCATACTCCATTTTGGGACAAAGGTCTTGATAAATTTGACTCTGAAATTATTTTGAAAATTTAAAAATTAGATGGGGTAAAATTCTTAATAAAAATCACATATATACATAATAATAATGGGTTGTATTATAGACGTCTCTGGTGGGTTCCTCTGAACTCCATGCGCACACGCGGTGCCAAATACTCGCATCCAGTTTTGATCACTTGTCTGTGTAGGAACTTCTTACCAGATGCGGTCTTTGACTCATATGATAGGGTATTTGTTGCACCAGAAAGGGCAACAAGTGCTTATAATAGTTGCCTTCATACGGTCTGGACCCCTAGCGTCCAGCTTGAAGATGCCCGGCCGAGTCCTCTTCGGAGGAACTTTTGGAGGATGATGATGACCCGGCCTTTTGGCAGCAGGACCCCCCAACTGATTCACGAGCCTTCATGTCTACCATTTGGCGTGGCATGAAGAAGATATTTAAGGGACATGTTAGACTACGAAAGCAGGTAGAGAAGCAGACATCTCGCTTAGACCGCATCGAGGAGGGTCTGCGGTGTTCGCAGTCAGCCTGACCTAGCACCACCGCTGGTCCGAGCCGAAGGAGGGGGTGACATCTTTTCTTACCTATTTCATGCATATATTTTACTTGCATACATTGGGGACAATGCATGAGATAGGTATGGGGGGTAGATACTAACATAGGAGATTTTTTTTAGTTTTAGGTTTTTTTTAGATTTTTTTAGGATTTTCTTAGATTTTTAGATTTTTTTTCTAGATTTTCTAGGATTTTCTTTTAGATATTTTCTTTTTTCTTTCTTATATATATAAAAAAGGGAATAATAAAAATGATCTTTTTTGATCCATTTTTGAAAAGAATTAACTTGATCTTAGGAATTAAGGAAATTCTAAACTAGGATTTCTTAATATAAGTCAAAATAAGAAGTATTATTGGATCTTTAGGTTAAGAAAGAAAAGAATAAAAAGATAGTTAGACTTTGAATTTTTTCTAAGCACTATATACATTTAAATGTTGAGGGATTAATCAAGGACTTAGTAACTTTGTTTATATATATATATAAAAGAAAAGATAAAAGAAATATATAGATAAATGAATAAAAACTTGATCACTCATTAAGCTGGTTAGTTGTGCCTTAGGAAGCATAACCAGTCACGCTTAAAGGTGGTTGAGTCCTTAGCATTTGTGGCCTAGTTTACTCGAGTCCTTGAGCCTTAGGGATGTATCCTCATCTCGTGCCCTAAGACCGTCTGGTCTAAGATTCATCGGTGAAAGGCTCGCTACATGGGTGAATTGGAATGCCTAATATAGCTAAGGGAATAAATAAATGTAAATATATAAATAAATAAAAATAAAAAAATATATATAAAAAGAAAAAAATATATATAAATAAATGTACCATAGTCTAAGAACAATCCCTCATACATATAGATGTATATATGTTAGGCTTGATACAAAATCTAATTCTCTCTCTATTTTTGAAAACTTAACCTAAGTTGAAAACAAAACTTCAAATGGAGGTTTATAAAAAAGAAGGAAAAGTTTAGGGTAACCTGAAACCAAAAGATCACCGAAATTCTTGAAAAAAATGGATCATAAATTTTTTTTTTCTTTTTAAAAAAAAAATCACTAACATTTCTTTCACTTTGGATTTTGTGGGTGTAATCCGCTGAAAACCCTCAGGAGGCAACACTCCTCCTCTAGGGTAAGCTAGAGGTTTAACGGCTTCTTGCACGAGCTCAGTGCAATCGTGTCACCTACAGAAGTAGTGTAATAATTTAGTTAGGGTTTTTTTTCTATTTTTCTTTGCTTATTTTGCTCGGGGTCGAGCAAAAGCTAGGTATGGGGGTGTGATTGGAATTCATTTTTGCATCATTTTACACCACCTCACCTTGCTTTTATGTTAATAAAAATGGGATTTTTATTGCTTTTCTCTTTTATTTTTCTGGTCCATTAGTTAATGGAAAAGAAGGCCTAAATCTTGGGATTTTTGAGGAATTAAAGGTATTTTTAGGAGCCCACAACAATGAAGCCCAATTCTGGAACGATTCAAGGCATATCCCCCAACTTCTAGAAGCTCCAGCTGGGCACACGCGGCGTAACAGTTTGTCAGAGAAATCGTTGGCACAACGGCCAAGATGCTACCGCGGAAACGCGGCCCTGGCCGCGGATCCACGGCACTTCCTGGCTGTTGATTAAGCGATTGATCCTATGGCTGTGGTGGGACGTTATCTTCTCCTGAAGGCTATAAATAGACTCCCAGGGCCTCTGTAAAAAAGGGAGGAGAGAATAGCATTTTATTTAGGAAAATTGTTAGGATTTCTTTAAGCTCTCTTTAGTCTTCTTGTGTAATTTCATTTTCTATTTCTAGATCCAGAAAAGAGAGAGTGAGTGTGAGAGATCTCTGTAATTGAAGAAGTGACAACTCAATACAAAGGCTCAAGCTTTCCTTCCTCAAGACTTTTCTTGTTCTATTGCATTTACTTTCAAGTTCTTACTTTCTTGCATTTGCTTTCTACCATGTATTCTTGCTTGTTCTTCTTTTCTATGGCTAACTAACTCACTAACATGACTAACTAACTTCTAACACTACTAACTACTAACTTTTGCGTGATTTCTAACTCATATGAATTGTTGGATGTTTTTATTTCTAAGTCTTGTAATTAACAAGTCTTTTATTTCTAATAATGATGAGTAGTGTTTCAATTTTAATGAATGCTTTGTATCACCTCCATATGATTCATGTGTGCCTCATTTAGAGTCTTATCTCTTGAACAAGTGCCTTGATGGAACATGAAGATGGATCACTTTAGTATGTTAACTCCTATTGTACAAGTTTCTTATTTCATACTAGCTTGTTATAACTTTAATGGACTAATGAATCTTACATTCTTGTTTTAGCATACCTAAGTGTGAATACCTATGTTCCATTATTGAGATCTATTGGGAGCCGATGATCCAAGGGGGCCACCTAGCCAAGCTTAGATGAGAACACAACCTCAATTTGGGACAATATTGATTTGACAAAGCAAGATGTACTATTGCCAATGAATCTACATAAGGCATGAATCACCAAATGAGCTTAGTATGTTAGTAGTGTAGAATGTCAGTTAGTCATGACTTTCTCTTAATTGAATTTCAAAACTCCTTTCTAAAACTTTCTCATTTTCCAAAATCAACGTTTTTCTATACCATCTTTCATTCCGTTTTCCATTCCGTTTTCTTTTTCTTAACAAAACTCTACAAAAATTTTCACTCTCTTTCTACCTTGTTTTGTTTTTTTATTTTTAAACAAAGAAGAACTTTCATTTTCTTCTCAAAAACTTCAACATAAAAATCGTGAACGCTTCCATCGCTAGTCCTCCCTGCGGATATGACCCGTTATAGCTTGTGCTACGAACGGTGATTCGAAGGAGTTAAGTAAATCTTCATACATATTCAAAGTTTGATAATTAGCACACGAACATGAATGGTTTACTCTAAACTCTTGCTCAATTCAATTCCTCCTATCGAATAGTAGCCGGCGCATCTTCTTCTTATTCTGAGTCTACCTCCTTATCACTGATTAGTCTTTAAATATGCATATTTCATACAACTTCTTCACATTTATTCTGAATAAAATTCTGTTAATAATACTTTTTTGTGTGTTCTAGGTTCATGGCATGAAATAATGAAGAAGCCACAAACTCTCATTTATTTGGGAATTTTTAGAGCCTAGGAGTAGCCTAAGACTTTGAAACCAAATCTGCCAAATATGGGAGCAGATATCAAGAAATCAAGAACATATACAGGGTGTGGTGTGCAGCAGAAAGCTGCACACTTTGGCGCCGCATGCGCGCGGTGCCAGAATGGCTGCGAAAACATGTCCTGGGTCGTGTTTTCATGGCCATACTATGGAACCACTAACTTGTTAACTCCTTACTTGATAATCCACATGAATCTATTAGCCTATACTTGGCCTTACTCTTACAAGAGCCATTGATGACTCATGATAATGGATTCTAACACTCTAGCATCTAACTCTCTAACAAGCTAATATTAGTTTATTTCATTCTTACTCTAGTGTAGTTTTGATGGTTTAATTGTAACTTGTATTTGTTTATTTGAATTTGGATGTGATGAGTGATCTTATGGGTCATGCTTTGAAAAGCTCTTAAAATAAGGACTAGTGATATCCAATGATATATGTGTGACAACTATCACTAAGAGATTAGCATATTTGTGGAGCCATTAGTAGTTAGTAGCTATGAGTTTTCTTTCATTTTTAGTTTATTTTAGAAATAATATCTAAATCACAAATACCTTCTCTTCAATATTTCTATCTTTGTTTTCACCATATTCTTCTCTCTTCATTATTTGTTTCTTTCCTTTTGATTCTTTGAAACATAGAAGAACCGTTAACACACACATGAACATACCGTTAATGCTTTATCGCCTCCATCCTTATGGATTCGGCCCGTTTAGCCTCTATGCTATAATGTAAGTATCGAGGAAGCCAAAGCACACACACTTTAATTTCTAATTTCAAAGTGACACTTTTCGTACACGGTTTCACCCAATCAAATTTTGGCACCGTTGCCGGGAATGGGAATGGTTGATTTCATATTTGTTAACTTTTTTTCTCTGTTTGTGGATAAAGGTAACAATTTTCAGAATCTAACAACTGTAGAAGCCCACACTCTCTTGTATTTCCCTGCTCAAGAAAGGAGTTATTAACCACTGTTTTACCATGGCCAGGCATTTTTTGCGGCGGAAATGCCGCATTTTTATGAGCTTTGATTTCAACTTTTAAGGGGTATCTTTAATTGCATATATCTGTGTATTCTGCTACTAGTTTCTGTTTAGATTACCTGTGCACTATAATAATTAAGAACTAAAATACGATAATTCGATGTTTTAAAATGGTTTAGACATTTACATCTAGGCACGTATCAATTTCAATTCCAATATATTATATTTTGTTTTGTGGTTGTAATCTGAACCGAGGTGTACATATTGCATTGCATATAGTTAGGACAAACACGTGGGTGATTTCTCACTTTTGTGTTCATTCTTGTCTATAATGCACACTTGCACAAATTGAACTTAAGGGCATATTCCGATACAATATAAGGTAAGGAAGTCATTACCCTCCCTTAGCCCAAAATCACCTCCTCATTACACAACCCAAGCCTAAATAAAACTTGCTAGATATTGGCCCCTATGTACATCTCGGACTCATTTAGGAGATTGACCTAAGGGGGAAGTTGTTAGAATTTGACTCTTATCAAATCGGTGTCAAAGGTTGGGTATTAAGAGTCAAACCTTGAAGAACAATGGTTTGGCATAATTAGGTCCGTTGCACTGGTACGGATTCCTTCCACTGGTCTTACCCTTACCTGGCCGATTAACTTGTTGTCAGATTGCTGCAATATACCCCCCGTGGACAGTCTAACTAGTTAGGAGTCGTCTAGGTCTAGGTCAACCCTAGTATAGGCTTGTTTTTGAAGTTTTCTTTTCTTTTTTTGTTTGTTTGTTTGTTTTTTCTTTTTGTGATTGTTGTGATAAAATGAAATATAAGCAAAATTTTTCCAACCAAATGAGTCCATTTTTCACCCTGACCCCATTTGACTCGAATAACTCAAACCTGACTATGTACAACATGAACCAACCACGTAGGCTGGATTGGGTTTATCTGACTCAATATGACCTATACCCTCAATCTTATGGCCATAAGTTTTAAAATAATTTTCACTCTTCATAGAGTCCATGGGGATTCACCTACCTCGAGAAAAAATTCAACCACCTTGTCTATAATTTTCACAATATTCATTCTTCGATTTTGATTCATATACTCTCCCTTTTCCACCAACCGAAGAAAAATTTGATTTGAAAAAGAGTATAGAAGTTATGCTTGAGTCCTAACAACAAATTCAAAACTTACTCAATTCACAATCCTTCCCACGTCAAACTTCATATACTCCTTCTGGAACATCCAATTGAAGAAAAGTCTAGCATGGAAGTCTTTCGTGAAATGAGCAACAATTTCAAAACATATTGGACTCATCATTTTAACCAAATTTCAAGAGGTATACTTATCTTTTCCAGTATCACCAATTCAAAATGAATAACCATCGTCCTGGAATTGAGTGTGAAACTCTTGCGTGAGCCCGAGCGACATTCTCAAACATGTTGGACTCACATTTTTCCAGAACCAAGCTCACATACTTCTTTCCAGAACATCCAACTGTAAAAAAAATCCATCTTGGAAATGACTATGAAAAGCCTTGCGTGAGTCCGAGTAGTGGACTCACGATTTCACACAATTTTCAAAACCAAACTCCATACACACATTTTCAAAAAAAATCTGATTTCATAGAGTATGGAAGATATGATTCAGACTTAAATATGGTACCAGTCCATCTTGCACAAGAGAGGCAATTGGCCAACACAATGCATATAGAATGAGGAAACTTTATCTTATCAATCGTTGACCAATTTTGATATCTTTACCCTATTGATGTGACCCAAGAATCATATTGCTTTGGAATTCAAGATTCAATTTCATCTCATGCATTTGGACTTGCC